>PVHY01001082.1:0-175684 GCA_004024945.1 Uropsilus gracilis | reverse complement strand
CCCTAAACACTTGTTTATGGCCTGGGTCATACATATTAAGTATGAGCTACTAAGTGATACTAGAATTAGAAAAAATAAATTTGAAGTTCTGGACCTTAAAATTTTAAAAGTTATTGGGCACACAGACCCCCAAAAAGTAAGAATAATATTAAGTTATTTATCATTAAGCACCATGCCCGTTGCTCATGCAGATTTAATATATAAATCATACTGTGAACACGAGATTATTCTTATTTTACAGATGAGAAAATTGATACTTGAGAAACAGTTCTATGATCACTCAGCTATTAAGTAGAAAAACCATGATTACAACCCAAACCCCCAAACCTATACTGAATCTGCCATACTACAGTGCATCTTCTGACAGCAGTGTAACATATTAAGTGTTTAAGATGCTGTGGGATTTTAGAACGGAACAAATTGCTTTGACAGTAGTTATCCCAAGGAGCTTCATTAAAATATATATAACATATACTGCAATATGCATATAGCAATACCATTTTATCTCTAAAAATCATATTCCTTAAGAATGCTGACAAATTATATTAATAACCTGAAAAAACAGTCTTTTAAAATGAAGTTTTGTTTTGTTTTTTCTGTAACCATTCTTGAAATTTCCTGTACTTGGAAACCTGTTTTCCTCCTCAGATTATGAAAGTTTGGGTTATTATTTTCTCAAGTAAGTTTTTGGTTCTTTAATCATGCCTGCTCATATGGAACACTTAAAATGTGAATATTATTTATCTTGATGTTGTTCCAGAGGTCTCTTCTGATGTATATCTCTATCTATCTATCTATCTATCTATCTATCTATCTATCTATCTATCTATCTATCTATCTATCTATCTATCTATCTATCTATCTATCTATCTATCTATCTATCTATCTATCTATCTATCTATCTATCTATGATCGATCGATCGATCGATAGATATAGATATATATTCTTTTTTTTTTTAATTCCCTTTTCACTATGCTGCTCTGTATGGGCAAGCTCTATGGCTCTGTATTCCAGCTTACTTATCTACTCTTTTGCTTTATTACATCTGCTGTTTTCCCCTCTATCATAGTTTTCAGCTCCAGCACTGAATCTTTAAGCTCCATAATGTCTGTTTGAATCTTTCTTAAATTTTCTAGTTCATCCTCCATTTTCTCAATATCAGTGAGTATCTCTGTAATTGTTAGTTTGGACACAGCACCAGATGGCTGTAAATCTCTGTGTCTTTATCTCTGATCTCTGGGGTTTCATCTTGCTCTTTCATTTAGGACATGTTCCTCTTCCCATTCTGCATGATTCTTTGTGTGTGTGTGTGTGTGTTTTTTTTAATGTATTAGGCAACTCTACTACTTCTTCTGGTCTTGAAAGATTGACCTTGTGCAGCAATATCCTCTGAAGTTCAACAGAAGGGCTCCTCTTGGCCACCTACGTTACACACTCACAATTCATTCCCGATGTGGGCTAGCCCTGCTTGCCTGCCACAAGGGGTGGAGCTGTTGTCCAGCCCTATTCTGTTCTGCACCTCTATTAAAATTATACTTGAGCTTGCATTTAGTGCCCACCAGATCATTTAAGATTTCCCCATCTGAAGATCCTTAACTTAATCTCCCTAAATAAGGTATAGTAGCTGATCTGCAGTCAATACTACAGAGTTATCACATACACATGCACTCACACACACATGCATGCATATACTTGTAAACACACAACACATAAACACATACATATATGCACACACGTGTATGCATGTATAGTGTATATACATATACACATATGGGTATATGCATACATATATATAGGGCTACTGAGGATAAAATGTGTGTCTAATCTTAACAATGGAAATGGAAATGAAACACTGCTGGCCTAAACTGGAAGACAAAATACAATGAAGAGAGGCAGAGTAATAGAAAATCTTAGGAGGTATTATATTTCCTTGAAAAGCCTCAAGTCTGTAGTCTTTACCTCATGAAATAAGGGTTAGTATATAGTATGAGTCAAGATGAACTGGCTATGCTACAAGAAATAATGATTTTTTTAATCATGAAAGTGTAGTTACAGCAACAAAGATTTGATCTGACTCCTGTTACTTATCCATCATGGATCAGCTGTGGTCCTGCTTTCTTCTCTGTGTCATTCAGCCTGATAAACTGCCCTCTTTCAAGATCAGTGCTCATCTTTCTAGAATGGGAGAAAAGACACCACAGTTCAAAAATTATCTCTAAAGTTTATTTCCAGACATGACACACTGATGTCAAAAGATTTTAAAATCATTGGCGGTTTAATCCTTTTTTATGGAGAAGCACTTTAAATATTTGAGAATGATAGTATAGGCTAACTTAGATGTTAAATATGTATTATACATATATTAAACAAATATTTAATATTGAGCGTAACAATTTTGATACATATGAAGATAGAGAGAGAGAGAGAAAACTTTAATGTAAGGTAATCCCCTATTAAAAAATGAGAAATACTTAAAAATAACTTTTTGGGGGAGCAAGCAGATTTATTAGAACTAAATTTAGAGATAATGTCCAATCTGACTTCCTGTAATATTTAATTTCTGAATTTATTTGCATATCTAAGTCATTTATGTAAATGTAATATGTGTGATGAATGTAATGTTATGAAAGCAGATGTATACAGATTTACTTTTCTTCACTAGCAAATTGCACAAAACATTTTATTCACACTCTGTGTGCATCTTTTACATTTATCTTTGTCATCATTAGAACCACTTTTCAAATTATCTAGCACAGGTTTTCAGAGTTCATCTTCAATTTCATCTAAATAACTTGAATACAGCACTTTTGAGTACATATATAATCCTTACTGGAAAAGTTAATTTAAGTCCCAAGTATCATTTGTATAAACCTGTAAATATTGTAGTCTTTAAAAATTATAATTTTGAAGAAATATATTCTTTATAAAAACAATTTTTTCTTTGCCTTAGAATATTAGTTTTAAAAGGCACACTTTTAAGATATTAACATATGCTGCAATGTTATACACAATTATAGTCACTAACTCTGTTATATTTTCTTTACCCTTCATTTTAACTTAAATCACCAGATTTTCTTAAATAGTTCTGACAACTAAGATCAGATTGTATTTGTTTCAAAAGCTTTACTTTGTTCAAAACAAGCTAATGAATAAAATGGCCTATTATAAGGGAGAATTTTAGAATTCATATAGAAGGTGATTCATTTCTGAAGAAAGGTTTAAGTGAACAATCAATATACGGACATATATAGTATGTGAATAAGAAGAAGGATAGAAAGGAGATGAGACTATATAATTAGGCTAAGACCTTATTTGTCACAGTCAGAAAACAAGTAATTCAAAAAATCAATAATTCAATAAAACTATATGCATGCATGATTTAGCAACATCAAAATAACCACTGGGGAACAGAAAACAAACCATTAAAAGGAGAAGATTTTTCTATCTAAGGAAAGTGATTTGAGCTGACTAGGATAGAGCAGTTCTTCTAATTAAAATGCCTTCTCCGTTATTTTATATTTTTTAATTATCTGTATTATTACTTTGATAATTGTAATGCAGTATTTAAACCATAAAGTCAAAATTGTGGATTTCATAAGCTGTAATATTCTAAATAATTTTATAGGAACATATGATAAAACCTTAGGTAACTTGTTCCTATGGACACTTTATGGTTTACTTCATTTCAATTAGAAAATGTACCACCAAAACATATGCCATCACTATAGAGCTCCTCTGCGTGAATTAATGAAGAACACTGCTTTATGTTTCACTTGTCCCTTTTGGCTGCAGGTCCTGGAAATGCTTGGCTATAGTGCTGTTTAGAGATGGTTTTGGGAGGCGGCTAAAATTTGTTATGCATCATGTCCTATGGATCCCCTTGGATACAAATGTTTTAATTACTCTAGCAGAATGAAGTGAAACGCCTCACTGTATTGATTTGTCAGGAATAAGACATTCCTTGCTCTGCCAATTCTTGGCCATGGCTGTTAAAGAGCCATTGCTTCTTGGTTTGCAGCCTGGAATAATAAATTACATAAATAACTTCCTTGTGACTGGTCCTCCTCCAAACGTGATGTGGTGTCACTATTCATTAATATCATGTTGGTGAGCAGACCTGTTTAGAATATGAAATGGTTTTCCTCATTAGAAATTGCAGAAAAAAAATGACATGGTTAAACAGCTGAAAAAAGGTGAAATACAATTACAGACCATGCCATCGTCTAGAATCTGATTGCATAAAATGCTTTTTTCATGTCTGGTAGACATTTATCTACATGTTTTTATCATTATGACTTTTGGCCCTGCTCAGAAAATTACACACTTCAAAATCCTTTTAAAATGAATTTCTCTTTGCTCCTTGTACAAGCAACAATCATTACATATCTACAACATGAAGGATTTGTATGGGCTAATATTACACCAAAGTACACAGGTTTGTTTTACATCAAAGAGAAATTATATATCATTATCTCATCACTTCTCAGCATAGAAATACCATGAAAACTCAACCTCATTTTCATGTTTATGTTTTTGGTAAGCTCTAGTGTCCCATACTGAGAGTGGGAAGGAAACCAAATTTGGTTTCCTGTATTAAAATTGTTAGATTAATGCTCAACACATGAGATAACTATGATAAGAATGCCAAGTACCTCTGGTGACTTCATGCACAGCCCCTGCCAAGTAGGGGAACTCCACGCTACATGCCAGCAAACTACCCTAATGGGAGCTTTTATGTGCAAAGGCAAATTAACTGCTCTCATTCTCCAGAAAAACAATTGCAGTTCTCAGCATCAGTTATTTCAGATTTAGGAACATGTAGTGACTTTGCAGTATTAAAAGTGAGGTTCTTTACTACCCTGTGCTTATACATATGCAAGTATCAATGTAATAAACTGCTAAAACAATCACTAACATTTCCTCATGATAAGCCAAATCTATCTTTGTGAAGATATCATCAATGTTAAATCACTCACAGACATGAAGCAGGAATTATGAAGATTTCATGTCTCAGGTGAGAAAAAGATAACACATTTTCTAAGTGTATTTACTTGCTTCAAATTACTTCCTTATTGATTGAAAATAAGACTTCTAGAAATATTTTAGAATTCCACTACTCTAGACTATTTTGGAAGCCCTATAACACTGTCAAATTGCTGTATTGATTTGTTGCTTTTCCTATTCTCCTAAAGATACAAAAAATTATGTAAACCAACATCACCTTAATAAAATTTTCAATAAACAAACAAATAAAATTTTTATACAAGTAGATCTTTTATGAATTCCAATTCTTTGAAATAATAACAGAAAATGCTATTTTTGAAATATTAGCAGGGGCAGATATGCAAAAATTAATATTTATCTAAGGAACTTTTCTGCAAATATAAAATTGAAGAGTCACACCTTATCACATGGAGTTGTCTACAAAAGAATAATAGAGGAGATATTCTTTTGAGAGCAATAATTTCAAATTTATTATTATTATGTTAGGTTGATCAAGCTATTCTAAGAATTTAGTTCCATGAGAACATTTTACAAAGTAAAAATATAAACCTCATAATCATTTTAGTAATTCTCAATTTTAATAATTTTAATAATTATAATTATATAGTATATATAGTTGTATGGGAGCAACAATTTCAAAATCTTAATATATTGAAGCAGAAACCAGAAGCAGGCAACCTTTTACTGAAGAAAACTTGTATTATTTGCATCTTCAAGCAAGAAACTGGAATAAGCATGCATATTGTTTTTGATACAAGGGATAATGCATCAATTATTTCTCTTAAAATAATTTGAAATTAAAATATATTTTACTGATATGACATATAACGTAGGCCTCAAAAATGATTACAATTATCTCTATTTTTCCATAAAAAAAGAACTCCTTAAAAAATAATTCCTTTCCTTGACAAACTTTAGTTACATTTCATATCTGGTATCCCAGCCCAAATAAATTTTCTCCGATTTTATGTGATTTATTAATATTTAAATGAAATTAAAAAATTAACAAAAAACCAAAATTTAAATGTTCCTTTTCTTATGTTGATGATTTAGCAATTTAAGTTAGTAGAAAATAAGAGATGGTTTCAAATATACAGCCAGAAGGAGCTTGGTTGTTAAAGGATTCCATCATAAGTCCTCTGGGTAAATGCCTCATTCCCTTATAGCCCTGTCTGATGTAATTACACATTCAGAGTTAATGAACCATGGACAGTCCAATTGGGGAAAAAGGCAAGGTAATAGTGAAGTGAGACAAAAGGATTCTTATAAAAAAGTCAAGAAAGAAGTTACAATCTGAGATTCCTTACTCTCTATAAAATCATATTTAGAAAACTTTGATTGCAGAGGTATTTTTAAACATCAATGGAAACTAATGAAATAACTTTTTTTTTCTCAAATGCAGAAGAAATCCCAATGGTTAAATACATAGACTGGAAAACATGTACATTCAATTACTTGGTCGGAAAATTGGCAGAATTTATTTATCTCCAATTTCCTTTCCTATCTCACATAAAACTGAGCCTTAAATGATTCTAGGAACTACTTAATATACCTAAAGGATCCTTATTACAATAAATAATAAAATAGACTAAATAAATGCTTAGAAGAAACACATACACACATTATCTAAAAGTGTGTTGAGTTACAAATTCCAGGCAAATGGTAAACACAAGAAATATTTAAGAACATGTTGCAGTGAGTCATGGGGGATAATTTATACGTTGGTAATGCAGTAAGATTTTTAAAAGATACTTCTAAAAATGTGGCAGCATCCCAGCAAGAAAATCTATAAATCATGTTTCCTCTACTTTCTTTTAACATAAAAGAGAAGGGGATCTTTTCCCAAATTAGTACAACAATAACATTTGCAGAACAGATACGTTTAAATGGCTCAAGCTATGTGATATCATACATTTGTAGATGCATACTATAAAATATTACAGAACAAAAATTTAAGAGAAAATAAGTGATAATAGTGCAATTTATGTGAACCCTATGAACTTAAAGCAACAAACTATTTAAACTAAAAATCTTTTTTAATTAGTACACCAGTACTGAATGAAAATGTTGATCACACTTCTGAGAATTAACACTCAATACAGATCAGAACAGGCTACAAGGAAAGAGCAGAGGCTGTTAAAGTGTCTTTGGAATGGAGATGGCAAAGGGAGATGGCACCTTTCTCCAGACATTTTTGGAAATCAAGGAATTTACATTAGTTTCCAAATATCTGAGGTCATGTATATGAAGGGCCTTATAATCATAGAGTCAGTATGCAAATTGACTAGTGAAGTATGTTACATTCTTAAAAGAGTATCCTACACTCAATAAGTACTTAATATATGACAGGTTCTACCTCTGCATGTTAAACAAATATGAATGAAATGCTGATGTGAGAGAAACATATGTGTATTATAAATGCAATGGAATTGTAAAATTTTAAATTCATGTGTAATAGCTTATTAAAATTATATCATCTAGAGATATGTAAGATTTGTTACATGTATGTAAAAATAAGTGTTTCATTTATCATTTAACTTTTGTGACCAAACATTAGCCTATTGGTCTGGCATATTTTATAAAGTTAATTCTATATAGCATATTAAGTAATTTTAAACTTACAAAATTATCATTCCATTTATAAAGTCATACTCATCAAAAATTGAAAATATTTTATATCAAAATATTTGACTTTGGAGCATTAGAAATCCAACCTAGAGAATAAAAACTATTTCCTTATGAACAGTATGCAATAGGCCTAATATTACTGAGAGTTGTTTACACTTGATCAACATCTGCATATTAATTTAATCTATGTTTCATAAAAAGTATTCATGAATTCCACTAAGGGAATATTTTATGGACAGACGACTAAGTTTTATTGTAATTACTCAGGTTGATTATACTTGCAATCCGGACTCAGTACATAATTACTACTTTCTATTTTAAGTTTTATTAAATAGACTTCTTGAAAATGAGGTAAAAAATCTCAAATGTTGAATTGCTGTACTGTGGTGATATTTCATGCCTAAACAGAATTGTGCAGACCACACGCAGACATGCACATCTACACACTGTTTTGGATTCTGAGGTAGAAATATGTTGACTCTAGCAATTTGGACTATGATTAGGATGACCACATAACTTGATATATCTAAACCAAAATGCTCAGAAAGTAAAAGGTGGGTTTATGAACAATTGCCGAGCTATAATAGGTATAAAGAGGGCTGTCCAAAGCGGAGTGTCTTGTCAATATAACTAGAAAATGGCAAAGACTGCATTCACGCTTTGTCAGCTTGCACTAAACACATTTGGTTTAATTAGAAGGCAGGTAATAACTTTTTACAATGGAGCAAATAAATTTATTCTCTCCTTAATCATGAGCTTTCTCATTTGATCAAAGGGGTCAATATTACCGTCATAGAATTCTTCTGAGAATTCAAAATGAAGCTGTTGATAAAGTAATACTTTGTTATATAAGTGCTGTGTTACTACCAATATGTTTAATAGTCAAAATATATTTTCTAATGGTAAACAACATACATGGAACTTCTTTCCTTGATATAAATATGGTAAATTAAAAAATAATTATTTTAACATGGACTTTGAAATTAATTCAATAAGATCATATATATGCACATACTTTCTTTTTTATTTTAATTTACATTCCTCTCTTTTTATATATTCAGTAATTTTTTCCAAGAAAGTGTCAATGACCATTGTATTTTGGGCATAAACTACTCAGTATAAGACAATATGAAAAATAATCTGACTACAGAATAAACAACAGCATCCCAGGTTATATTTTCATATAGTTGGCCTGAGTTGTTGGCCTGAGTTGGCCTGAGTACATCACGGTCTGTGAATTTATAATTAACATTACACATTTATTTTCAGGGCTGATCAGATAAAAATGCCTGCCTGACATCAATGCCTCCTTAACTTTCTCTTTCTCTAGCCCAGCTCCATCTTTTCCTTTTTCTTTTCCCTCACCTCTTTCTTTTTCTCAGGATCCTGATCCAATGTTAATAATGTCCTTACTCTAAAAGTTCCAACAATGTCCTACTTGTACTTTGTCCGTTGAAATGACAGTATGGTTGATCTATGTATGTATATTCATAATGCTATTTTCTTTTTCATAGTGTACATCAACATTTGACTGGGTTCATTATCCATCTTTGTCCTCACCTCCATCTACCTGCTCTAGGAGCCTCGATTTTGTAGTCAGATCATTAGGGTTTGTTTGGTTTAGCTTCATTTGATCTTTGGTTTTGTTTCTCAATACCTATGATAAGTGAAATAATTTGGGAAATCTTTCCTCTCACTTATTTTGCTTAGCAAAATTCCCTCAAGTTGCATCTGTGTGGTTATAAATGGCAAGATTTAATTTCAGTTAATTAAATTTAAAAAAGGTTAAATAGTTGCAGAATGTGCAACTACTAAGACATGCATTGAAATATTAATATCAAATCATGTTTAAGTAGTTATGGCTTTGGCTTAGTTTCTATGCTGCTATAATAAAGGTATTAGTCAAGTATTATTTACAACAATAAACTTATTTTCAAAAATAAAGTATCAATTAACTTCTATTTTTTGTTTATAAATGTGTCAAGGCACAATACAGCTACTAAACTTGATATTTGAAACTTTAATATGGCTGACTAAGTAAAAACAATTAGTTTTTTGTAAATGAAATTCAAGGGCCCTAAGTGTAAATTTAAACAAACCTCTCTGCACACACAGACATTGTACATCGTATTTTTTCATGTGTTATTATCTACCATAAAATACTAGAATCATAAGATAGCTTGGACAAATAATCCCCTTCACACCACAAATTCTTTAAAAGAGAGCAAAAAATTCGATCTCCAGATGTCACTTTCTCGCAAGAAATCTCAGTCTATTATTAAGCTACATCTAAGAAAGATAATGGTGTATTGACTATAACTTGTAACTTGTACATATTTTACTTTTGTTTTGTACTCTGAGTAAATCTTGTCTTTATTTAATAGTTCTTCAAATATTTATAAAGAGTTACTAAGTATCCAACTAAGATTAGTTTAGAAGAAAGTAAATTATATCATTCCTTTATAACCTTTTCATAAGAATTTCTAGAATGGTCATAGCAAGCATGGTCCAATTTGTACAGTTTACAGTAGATTTGTTATACTATTTCTTCCACGTGTGATACCTCAATCAATCTACCCTAAAGCTAATGTCACTTTGAAATATATTCTACTTTATACAGTGTAAATATTCACTTTAATATATGTATGACATTATTTGATGTGTTTATATATGTTGGGTACACATTCCAAAGATTCAGAGCCTGTATAATTATTTATCAAAATTGCATCACTTAGTTTTGGAAAATAAAGGGTTTACTCAATATTATATCAGCCTACCCTGTTCCTACCACCTTTGATCATATTCCATTACAGTTAAATTATATAATTACTTAGACTCTATTGTTTAAAAACTTCAACAATTTATAAGTCCATCACTCTTGTGGCTACATTTTTTAAATTTATCACTCAGAACAATTCCACATCAGAGAAACATAACTTTACTTTCTAATATTCTTCTCTCTTAACCCATTATATACTCTTCAATATAATCATATTTTTTTTATCCTATACATGTTTTCACATCAAGAATTCTGCTTTTGTAAGCAGTTTAGTGTTTCTTGCAATCTACCAGGTTTCTTTTTTGTTTATTCTCCCTATATCAATTTAAAAAAAAACCTTTGATTTATCACTTGAAACAATTTCTGTCATTACCTTTAATTAATATAACCTGCTTCTTCCTTGAACATCTTTAGTCGATTTAGTCATGTCTATTCCTCTATCTACACTTGGACTCTCAAACATTTGAAGAAAATCATCACACTACCTAAGTTGTGACCATAGTGTAGTTGTGTGTTTCTAATTTCATCTGTTTCCTTAATGTTGTACCACATCATACTTCTCCCATCAGGGTGCCTCACAAACCACCCCAAAGTTTTGTAACGTAAATATCAACAATTTTCAGAGAGCTCAGTGTTAGAAGGGGTGGTTTTATTTATTAATCTATATTCAAGGGTCCAGGTTTGCTGTGCAAGGTTTTTATCTTCCTTGGCTGGAGAATCCTTCTCATAGTTATAGGGGAGCATCAAAGCAAGAAATCTAATAATATAAATAATTTCCACTTCGCTTCTTGCATTACACTTAGCATCTTCTAGCCAAAGCAATTAACATATTTCTCAGCTCAAAGAAGAGTGGAGTAAGGTCTTCAGATTTAAATTGCAAAAGAGGAGGTATGAAAAGTTGCTACTCATAATAAAATCTATCACAAAATCACTTAACAGAACATTACTACTATGTTTTGTCCTTCTTTGAATCCATTTGTTATTCCCCTTAATAGATTTGACTGAACTTATTTTTCTCATTCAGATCCCACATCTATCATTTGTTTTTGAAAGAACCATTTACCTAATTCTAATAAGGTCTGTAAATTAGTTAATGATATGAAATTATTACTTCTTGGTTTACTAATTGAATTGTGGCTGTAAGATCTTATTAGTAATAAGATGGCACCATCATGAAAAGCTGGGTGAAGGATATTAAATTTTTGTGTTCTATGTGTATCACTCTTCTATAAGTATAATTTTTAAAAACCTCAAATCCTAGTAATTTGCCTGTTATTAAAATTAAAAAAAAAACATTTACCTGCTTACTTCATATGGGAAAGAAATTCTTTTAAGTACAAATATTCTCAATTTTCTGTTTTCCCATTCTCACATCTAGGTTTGCACATATTCACATGTTTTCTATATCCTTCCACTCTCAATAGGACAGAAAAACAGGTTATAAAAAAATAGTTTAAATCTACTTTTAAGTAGTCTACATCCCAGTGTCTCAATTCTGCAAATTCTGTTTCTTTTTTATTTCTTATACCATCTCTGTCTCATATCTTATAAATATCTAATAAATATCACCTTTCCCTGCCTTGTTTATACCTGGGGTAATAAAGAAGTTTGAGGGCTAAAGGCATGTTATTTTTAAAAGCAAGATATGCCATATAAATTAATTGGAGAATGAAAACCCAGATATGGACTATTATATAACAATTGTTTTATTATATATAAAGGAATTATGAGAAAGAAGAAAGGTTGCCTTCATTCTCAGAGCCTTTATAAAATTGTCAAAGTCTGGGAACACTTTTCAGGGTTTATCTTCTTTACCTCACTGACAATGTTTCTTTGACTCTGAGATGAGTCAAAGATACTCTGTCATTGTAGGATGTTTTTTCAATATCATTTTTCTCTGCTTAGTCCTGAAATATCTCTTTTAAAGGGTTCTTGAATTTTTATAATATAATCCATTGTATTAGGGTTTAAATTATCATTACTCATGGGAAAATTCATTTTTCTTAATTTGATTTTCTTGAGGATACCCCACGTTCAGCCTGTTCTTCTCTCTTACACACTTTTCTTCATTTTCATACTGCCCTTTCATGAATTATGGATGCCTTTGATATTTATCTTATTTCACCTGAATATAAATGTCTCCATGCTGAGGTGAAAATGCTACAAAATATTATTTATTTGGCTGCAGGTTCTCCAGGGGGTTGTTCTACTACTGTGTTTTGGATTATTTTGGATTCCACTGTGAGTTATAATAACAATTTATCTGTGAAATAAGGCATCTCACACCACAAAAGATTGATAGAATTGAGAAATATCTGCCTTCAAAAAAATGAAACACACACACAATCAACAGCAATGCAAAATCCATGAGGAATTTCTATTGATTTAGTTAGAAATTCCAGTCACCTTAGGGGTAGACAACTTAAATTGCTAATCTTGTTTCATAAGGAAATATTTTCCCAAGTAAATTCATTTGTATCATCGTTTCAGAGGTTTATAAATTTTATTTTATCTTCAAGAAACCCCCAACCTTAAAGGCAGTTTTAAACATTTCTATATGTTGTTAATGCTGAGACTTATGTACTTTCAATGATTAACTTAGTGTCATAAATCCAAAAGGAGGGAAAATAAAGATTGAGTTGATCCAATAGCTACCTGAAAGGGCAGAACTGGTCTAGAACTTAGTCCAGCTAGTGAATACAGGATGAACTCTCCCAAGGAGAAAAGATGTGGTAAGCACTTCAAAGAGTTACAAGAATATGGTTGAAATCATGGGGTCTGACTTCCAAATATAGTTGTTCCTATTTTGACTAGCTCTCTTCCCCTCAGCTCGCCTCATGAACTGCAGGCACTTTTTTTTTTCAAAAAATCACTATACAGAAGATAAAAACAATAAAATTAAAACAAAGTTAGGAAACATAACAGATATTTTTAAAAAAGAACTTGTAGACATTGTCAGAGAAAGAAGGGCTAGGTCAACGAGTCAACCCTTATTTTCTGTTTTGACCTAAACTTATTTGTAGGCCCTGTGAAATTTTCACATTGTTTTTTTTTCTGTCTCATTTGGGACTGAAATTTATGTTCTCTCCTTTGGGTAGATGTTAAAACACTGAGAGAATGGGTTAACCATGGGTTGGTCAGATGCTTCACTGAGCTTTTTATACATTAAGTCTTTAATTGTGCCCTGATTTTTAATGTGCCTCTCTGTTTTCCTCCCCTCCCCCCTCCCCTCCCTTCCCCTTTCCTTTCCTCCCCTCCCTTCCTCCATTCCCCTCCTCCTCGCCACTCCTCTCCCAATAATAATAACCCAATAATAACCATGACCCCCCAATAATAACCATTACCCATAGAGAAGGGACTGTAGTGAGGGCAGGAGATGAGAGCTGGGAGAATGATGATTTCTGTTCTCCCCACAAACTAAGACAGTAGGAACACTTCATTTAGCTTATAATACTTTCACCATCCTCACAACAAACAGACTTCTAGACTGTTATCCAGCAACATTGTTTCTTCCCCCCAGACAGACCCTGATCTTGATCTGAAGGTTCCTAGTTTGGATTGGCCAAGGCTTTCTAAAATCATAGACATCTCCTTTTTCAATAGCAAAGAAAAGGAGAGGAAATGGGAAAGGTGGGGTGTAGAGGGGAGGGAAGGAGGAATGGAGGGAGGGAGACAGTGTGTGCATCTTTTTATCTCTTTTAGGGACACCAGTTCTAGCTCTAAACCTGAAATATTCCCTACTTTTGCTGAAATCCTTGTCATGTGCAAGATGTATACATAATTGAAGTCACACAGTCTTCTCCACAAGTGGATTGTTAACATCTACCATTTTCCAGTGTTCTGTTTTAAACCTGTACCAGCCAAAAATAAACCAAGAGTGTAAGAGAGGACATGGTTTGAAGGGAAAAAAAAAAAACAAACTCATTTGTGAATTTGAGAGATAAGGCAACATCTAAGAAGAGAATAATAATGTAGAGTGCAAATGAGTTTTGGATGTGACTGTGAGCTCTCATGTTCCCTCTAACATCTCCTATTAATATTAGTTAATTTTAGAATTATTGTCTTTCTAACCTGGGTTTTGCCCAGCTCCTCTTTATCTTCTAAAAGTATGCCTTTAATTTATTCATGGAGAATTCATAACACTCAGATATAATTCCCTATACCTCAAAAATTCTGGGCACTTGCTGGGTCATGAATTTTTCTCATGATAACAATAATTTCTAGAGATATATTATCATCATTCACCAAAAAATGCCTGCTCCTTTATTTAGTTTCTCTTAATGGGCCAAAAAGGCAAACGGCATAGAACACATCCATCCTTCCTGCTATCATACTGACACCAAACCTCTTCCACAGCAATACTATTTAGATAATCCAAAAGACTGGCTACTTTCAGAGAAAGTAAAGGATAAGTGTAAAGGTTGTCATTTCTACATTTCCTTGATTGACTTCCCTTATTCCTTGGAGACAATAACTGACAAAGGCTCTGAAAGGAAAATTTTGACAATGGATTGTTTCTTTTAAGAAAGCCCCATATGTTGTTGTCAGAGAAATGGGAATAGAGGCTGGAAAGTCAAATAAATGAAATCTCCAGCGAAAGTAGCGTCAGACTTAACCCTAACAAAAGAACCCTCTGTGGACACTTGCTGCTTCTCATCTGGAGTTCTCTCCTCAGAGGCCTTCCTCTTTTTCCATTATAACCCTCCTCTCAGGTCATAACTTAATTCTTTCGGGAAAAATGATCCGTATTAGGAAAAGCCTTTTTTTTTCTTTTATATTCTAGAAAAGAAAGTTGCGTTTTGAATCTTAACTAGATAAATATAAATATCAACACTGCTTTTTTTTTTTTAACTAACAGAGTCATAAGAACAAAGGGTTATAATCTACAGGGTCTTTTAAGTCTTAGATAAGTAGATCTACTGCATAGAGTTATAGGCAGGCATGAGTTTATACCATTCTCTATGTCACAAGCATATCAGATGAAGGCCAAGACTAAAAAATCACTGAAGAAAAAATGTTCTAGTTCTACATATGAAGGTCATTTTATCCTACTGTCTGTAATTAGGATCATGTGTCTGCTTTACCCTCCCCCCCCCATGACTTCAGGGAATCACTAACAATTGTCACTAGGTTGTACCTCAGTTTGCATTAAATTATGTTTAATCTGATCATACTGTTACAGAAGGGTTAATCTATTTCCTTTCCTGCTTATCTGAGACATTCATAAAATCAGGGATTAGTTCCATATTCTCAATTCTGAGTATAGATAATGCCTAGCAAAACATAAGTGCTCATAAATAAATAACTGTTGAATAATAACTGTAAATTTTAGATTAGAGAGACAAAAACTACCTCAGAGTTCAGGCGGCCTAAGCTCACCATAGCTCGAGATTTGTACAAGAGATGGTGCCCAATACTTGTAAACTGTGTCTGCATTTGAGGAGACTGTACTCTTGCCTTAATGACGAGTCTTATAATTTCAGTGCAAGGCTGGTTGAGGATTAGACCAGTCTCTTCATATCAGAAAGGCAAGCATCATACACACTTGACACATCTCAGCTATTTTAAAGAATTCAAAGTAAAAAAGAAAAGGTGAAAATTTGTACTCATGATCAGGCACCACAAGAAATCTCACCAGTTCCCTTCTATTACTTTAATTCAACACTGACTTCCTGCAGGTGGTTTCCTCCCTATTTCTTCCAGTTTCTGCCTCACTGGCCAAAACTTTCAGATTTTTCAGTAGCGATTTATTTTCTTTAATCCTGCTTTTCCACTAGATGATAGTGACTCTATGCTTTATTGCCCATGGACCAATCTCATTCCTCTCCTACATATCAAACCCCTATTTGCCCTAGAGAGTGTTCAGAATTCATTACTGTTGTTCAGAATCTATTAACTGGATTCATGGTTTTTAGGGATACTCACTTGTCCCTGCCTTGGGGCCATGGGTTGAAATGCAATTCAAATATGGATGAAAAAAAGTTGAAAACAAAAATAAAACTTTAGATTTAAGCTTATTTAACTCAGATTCCTCTTGTGCTGCTAGAGTTGCCAGTTCCATTACGGCAGCTCCTGTATGGGGAGCACACATTTTCAGGAGACATTACAAATGCAGACACTACAGTTGAGATCAAGACAAGGTCATGGGGATGCTTGACACCGATTTTTCTCATTTGTTCTGCTTTGTTTTGTGGTGGTGGACTGAATTATAGATAATTTCTCACTTCTTACAGAGATACTTCCTGCATGAAGATACCCCAAGACTCCTGCAATGGATGTCCAAATCCAGAGGCACTCATTACTGTCACTGGTCCATCAGAAGTGATGAAATAAAAGGAAATATATAAAGATATGCCAATAAAAACAAATTTGTTGGCAAGATACTAGATGCATGGTAGCAAAATAAAATTGCAAGTTATCTTGAAGATATAATGACACTAAGAAGTAGCATAAAGGCAACACTGGAAGCTTGAAGATACCACTGAGGAAATGGAAATTGGAAATAGCTAGACAGGCAAAATAGGATTTTAAAGAAATAACATAGAGTTTTGCTGAAGATTTAATGCCATGAAGTTTAAGAGATACATCTTCAAAATTTAAGTGGCTCTTCACAGTAGTGATAAGACTATAAAATAAAGTAGAATAGTGGCTGGAATTGTCATTGTTTATATGAAGAGTGGTATGTGCCAAGAAAGTTGAGGTTCCCAGCAGGACAACAGCTGAATGCTGTACCATAGATTATAGGTTTGGTGGAGTATTCACAACCTTAATCTTTATTCTGGTTCAGATTTTTGAATATTTTCTGAAATCTGGTATGATTCTTAGTCCTCACATAAAAGTGTGTGTCTCTGCCCACATATAGTGAGCATAAAATGAATTTGCCCAAAGTATATAATTTCTTTATTTTTACTAATAATAGAAATATATTTTATAAAATATTGTATAGAGTCTATAGAATATAAGCAAAACATATGACTATAATGGCATGATATCCTTTAAAATATATCATTGATAGTAGAAAATTTCAGTTATTAAAAATGTCTGACTTTAGTTATGGCAAATAAATAGCTGGAAATTGTTTCTACATGATTTTTTCCCAAAGGAAACATTTTAATTTGTTTCTGCAGCACAAATGCTATATCTCTGCAGTCTGTACTATCATAATTGCATAATACTGTAATATCAGTAGATAAAATATAGTTATTTTTCTTCCCTCTCCATTTATATATATTGCATATATATCAAAGCAACTTTCTTATCTTAAATAATATTAAGGACCTATTTTGATTTTAAAAAACAATTCAAAATTGGTTATTAGTTCATCTTTTCATTAAAGAACATGTTTTAGTGATAAAAATTGCTTTGACTACAAACAATATTTATGGAATGTGAACTTTACACAAATAAATTGTCCCAGATACATTCATCATGCTAATATAATATGACCAAAGGCAATAATGTTCTAAAAAAAAATAGCCTTAAGAATTTCTTTCTTACCCTTTGCTGGAATTAACAGTCAACCAACTGAGAACTAATGAATGAGAATACTAATAAATGCACCATAAAAATCAACCTTTGGAAATTTGTTCATGCCAGGTTATAAGCCAAATACTGTGTCCTGATAATTTTACAACTGTTAATAACAACCCATAGTTAGGCATACCGTGATAAACCTGATTAATTTTCATGCTTCAAAATAGAAATTGATTTATTAAGGTGGAAGAAGAAATTATTTTCCATTAACCAAATTCATATTAGCTTTTTATTTTTTCCTAATAACAGATTACTATATTTTACAAAAAGAGGTCACTGTAGATAAAGAAAAAGTGAGTTTATTCCAAGTGTTTTCTTCACAGTGGACTCTGAAAGCAGAAAAACGTAGCTTTAAAAGTGGAGCTCTTACAATTTCTGGCTAAGGTATTTTGGATAGCTTATTTAGAGTCAGCGTTCCCCTTTTACAGTGCAAATAATACTAGTATCTATCTCATGTGGCTATTGTGAGAATTAAGTGAGAAAAGGAATGTAAAGTATTCAGTGCTGGATCTGGCACACAGAAGTCATTCAATAAGCCTTAGTAATAATTTATAGCATCCTTATAATTATTATTAAAAGATGTCATACACATTGTTCTTATGAAGTAGCTACAAATCTAGAAATAATAAGCATCATTTAAACAATATATTTAATTTTAATTTGTTTGGAGTTTTATTACTGACTTGGCTCATAGAAATTCAATTGCTTTTATTAGCATTTTCCCATTTCTAGAACATAAAATTACTATTTCATCCATCTGGGATGTTCTTATACAGCAACTTGCAAACTTCAATATTTTAAAATGTAATGTTATTTATTTAATAAATTTAAAACACTGGACCTCAAACACAGACTAATTTAAAAACTAAATATTAGATTAAATTATAATTATATTAGAATTTATCCATTTTGCAACTTATCTGAAATAATCTCAACTAGTTCTTTTAGTGATGATGTAAGGGAGCTGTTTTTGTTACAATGCAATTTTATTTGATGAGAACTTTGAAGACATACTGGTAGACTATAAAGTCCAAAATATTAGTAACAGACAGGGTCCTTTGTGATCCATGTCTCTGCTTAATTTTTTGGCTGACAAAAAATTGGCTGACAATTGATCTCTATAGAAGCAACTGAGGAACAATGTCTGGAATCTACATCCTTGTCCCAGCATTCATATTTTTCACCACATTAGCTCTGCCTAAGAAGTCTACTATCCTTTATTTTTCTCCTTTCCATGTCTGATTCTGTTTGTGTCATTCTTCAGTATTCAATTAACCCATAATTTTCAAAGTGAGAACTTCCATAGACAGCATTTCTTCTCCATCACTTTTCCCTAGGCAAAACTGCCATTAGCATGTTAATAAGTAAAATAGCTCTTTACTGTTTTTTTTTCTTTTGCTTGCTTGATTCTCTTTGTCAGATCTTAGTATTCTAAGATATTGAGAACAAATAGTTTTACTTACCCCAATACTCATTTTAGTACTTGACAAATAGTAAAAACCCAATCAACTATCTTATGAACAAGTGAAAGAATAAGGAGATAATTGATAGTATTTCTGACCCTTTACTTCAATTTGTATGTGACCAGCATTTTCTACAGCAATACATAATGCTTCAAAAAAATGTGGATATTACTGTTTTCATAAGACAAGTCCATAGCTAAAATGAACATTTAAACCTAAGATTTTTAATATGAGGCTAGAGCTTTTCACTCACTAAAAAAGTTTTTTTAATGAAAAACTAGAAGTAAGTTAAGATAGGCATTTTTAATACCCAATCAGTTTTGTAATAGTCACAGTCATAAAAAAGACAAATTTTAACCATAATCTATATTTCTACCTAATTAAAACTAATTATTATTTCAGGTTTCCTTTTAATTCTTATACATTTGGATACATAAATTTACATGACTGTAATCATATTGTAAATGTAATTTTATTTTCTGATTTTTAACTTTTTTACATATTTCATAAAATTATTCATATGTCTACATGATCATATTATCTATATAGAAGTGTCTGTTCAGTATGATTTTGAATGAGTAGGTTGACTTAGCTATTTAGCCTGGATCCTTCTTTTCTTCTTACATTATCAATGGATATTTTTTGGCACTTTTCTATATTCTTGGATCTTATCATCTAATATTATTTTCCAACATAGTTTGTATGTGTTTACTACATAAGTTAAAATCATTTCACCCTAAACTTCCCCATCATTGTAACAATGAAACAGAAGGCTGAAATGTTCCTCTCCTAGACTTCTCCCACCCATACAAGCTACTTTTGTTTAACTGCAATATGATCCTAAACCCGTGTGTGTGTGTGTGTGTGTGTGTGTGTGTGTGTGTGTGTAAATCCTTGACTGAATCATTCAGACTGTGGATACCTGTGTCCCTAACACTTTGAAGAATCATATAAACCTGGGGAGGATCTATAGTTATGTTAATAGTGGCAGGTTGTAAAGAGCCCAGGAACAGGATTGTGAGAAAGGATAAATGAGAGAGATTAAAACAGTTAGACTTGTGGGCTATTAGGAGCATGGCTGGTAGCAACTTTAAGGTAAATTACTAGGCTTTTTATAGGGTTTAGGCAAGGGGGGAAAAGGTGACTAAGAGAATGTTTTACGACTAATTAACTAGGGAAGATTAATAGCTAAGGTAATAAAATTTGGGTAAAACATTAGTTTTTGTGAGATAATGGTGGGCAGGGGATTTACTTATACATTGTTGGTAACTTTTAAGGAATATTTTTTAAGGTAAATATTGGGAGAATGGAGAAGCTGCTTTTTGATTTTGGGGCATTTGTTATGTTAGTTTTGTTTTTAGTGTTTTGAGCTAGATAATATAGTAAAATAAAGTTTTCTTTGTTTCACAGTCATGAATTTTGTCTGGTTTTAGCTGGCAGCCTCTGACAGCAGGTAGAGCAAGTTCAGTCGCAGGCATGTTGCCTAGAACCCTAGGCACCTGCCTTGTCTAGCATATTACTAGTACCAAGACGGCTGTTTTTTCAAGAAAACTTTTCTCTCTGTCTTCTCATAAATGGGGTCTTTAGTGTGTTTACATGGCTGTTTATTCTGGTGGAAGGTGGTTTTTCTGTCTCATGATGAGATGAAAGCAAAGAGTACTGGAAAGTGCATTCAGTGTAATTATTAGAACTGTTAAGAGAATCATTGACTTGCATATGTGTGAGTTTCATTGAGAGATACTTCCTACATTTTATTAAGAGGAAATATGCTAGGAAAATAGGATATTTCAGTAGAAATCATTTAACTTCTGGTTACAGAGTGATTATTTTATTATAAAGTACAAGCGCTATGATTTTTAGCTAATAATATGATACCCAACTGACAGTGTAACCATAGTACTTAGTTAAAAATTTAATTTCATAAACTGACCTCATATTTAAGAAAAAATTGGTGGTCCATCCATTTTTCCCCTTCTAGGACTACTACTGACTTCTCTTCCATGCCTTAGGAGTGCAAATCTGTAGTGTTTATATCAATTTTTGCTTTTGCTTGTAAATAAGTTTGGCTAATGGGAGCTCAGGGGAAGTTGGTGGGAAAAAAAGGAAGTAAAGTTTGTTTGTTTGTTTTCTCTAAACTTCTCCCCTGCTGGGTTCTTTAGTCTGCCTGCTCCCATCTGCATTTGTTTCTTGAAGACTAAGAACCCTCTCTCCATTAATTTTAAGACCAAGGGGTGGTAACAGCCAAATTGTCCATAGTCCCAAGGGGGAGATAAAGTATATCTTCGTTTTTCCAACATCCTTTTTATAGCTTCACAATTAGTCCATTTAGCAAACCATTATGAATGACCATAATTTAAGCTTGAGCCATCTGTTTTCTGATAGAACCATAATCATTATAAAAACTAGCTAGAAAAATTCTCTATTTTCTGCTCTTAATACAACATATTTATGCTGTGCTTATGTGGTATATGTAAAAGATTATCAAACATTATTATATCACACCCATAGTATACTGTTCAATTATCTGTGTATAAAATTGTGTGACTTTTTTTTCTTTCAGTAAATTTAAGCCTTTTTGTCTTAAATATATCTTAACTATATCTGAAATAAATATTCCTTAAATATATCTGTGTTCAGTGCATAGATTTTTAGAAGAATAATATTCTTTTCTCCCAGAACCTATTAAGCACATGGATAAAAGTATGAATGATGGGTGGGTGCGCCCAGGCCACACAAGTTTAGCTACCCACACCCCTCTCACCATCCTGCTTTGACTGCAGCCACCATGATCTGTGAGCACTGGTGACCCTCTGCTTTTCCTGGATAAATGGGAGTGGAGTTGGGGCTAGGCCAGAGGCTGCTGGGTTGGGCGGGTACTCAGTCACCCCCATGCATCCAAACCCTGCCAAGAGGCACACTGGACTCTGTGTGTGTGTGTGTTTGTATGGGGAGGGGAGTGGGGGATATTGGAGACACTAAGTAACCCCCTCTGGTTTGCCTCTACTCCAGTCAGTCAGCCCTCATCTGTGGTCCAATCCAACCACAGATACAGAAAGGATGAGGGGGTAAGAATAAAGGCCCTATGCAGACACCTCCTGGATAGGACTCAAAAAGAGCATGGAGAGAACTGCTGAACACTGGACTGTGAGATGAAGTATAGAGACTACCAAATACAAAATTGCACCTATAATGTCATAGGTGGGGTATGTGGATGGCCTGGGAGCCTCCCAGTTTAGAGACATCTTCAGCAAGGACAAAGAACACTGCTTTTCCACAGGGCAACAAACACTGCAGAAATATGACAGTGGCATCACAACAGAGCTACAAACCAAAATTGGGATCAGTCAGACCTACCATCTGCTGATGGCTGCCCCATTGAGTAATCTCTCTACCAAAGAAAGGCTGGGAGAAAAATATTCTCTAAGCCAAAGACTTGAAACAGGCAAAGAAGCAACAAAATGGGACAGAAACAGAATGGAGGTGTTAGCTCCCAAGAAGGAGGCACTGGCACAAACCAAACAAGCTCAGGTTGGCTTCTGAGCATAAAATTAGGATTGGAAATCCTACCACTTCCCTAGAAAGCACATATTCACCCAGGATAGAGACATTGTTCCAGAAAAGAAAAAACTAAAGAGCCAAACATGGACAAACAGCAGTAATTAAAAGTAGGCAGAGCAATCAGAGGGAGGGAGGCAGAGGTGGGGCATTCCCAAGGGGATCAATAATCATACATTGTATGAAATCCCAAAATAAGATATATTTTAAAAATAAAAAAAGAAACAACCCTGCAACCATATGGATTTTAAGACATCCAATCTCCAGAAATGTGAGAAAATAAATTTCTGCTGTTCAAATAAAAAAAAATGAATGATCACTGAATAATAAAATATCATTCACAGCATGATATACATGGATGGAGTTAGAAGGAATCATGGTAATGGAAATAAGCCAGAAAACAAAATGGAGATACCAGATGGTCTCATTTATATGTTGGATATAGAGAAAATAAACAAAAAGACAAGGAAAATTAAAAACTAACAAGCTGACAACAGAAATAAAGATTAAAGTAAAGAAGGAGAAAGGTCAGGAAGGGAAATCAGAGGAGGGATGAGCACAAGAGATCAAGATGATGGTTTCATGGGTCACATGGTGGTGGAAGAATCTTATAGTATACAATGATGTAAAATATTTTATATATGTATGTATATATAAATATGTATATGTATTTATGCATTATATTTATGACATAAATATGAATATATACATATATTTATATGTATACATATATTTATATATGGAATATATAAATGTGAATTTGTATAATGTATACATATGTTTATATATAATAAAATATATGAAAATGTATATAATATATATGTAATAAAAGACAAAGTGCCTACCATAAAAGAACAAACAAAATATGAAAAGTGAATGAATGAATGGGTTTGTGAATAGTTTTGATTAGTTGTATGTCATTGATTGCCATCAATATTTACAATATGTATCTATCCCCAGTTTTTTCATCTATATTGATAGTGAAAAGAGAAGTGAGAAAGTTAAATGAAACTATCCAGAAACACTTACTGCTTTGTCTGTGGAAATACCCTAAGGTAATTAATCCTGCATGAAGAAGCTTGGGGACCATTAAGCTGAGAGTCAATTAGACTGGAGATCACTGAGAAATAAATTACTCATTAGAGATTTGGACTGGGAAAAATTGAGTGGAAAGTAGTTGAATTTCATTGTCTTAACTGCCTTGTTAGACAAACAGTCTGGGGAAAAAAATTCCATGAACAAAGACTTAGTAAACCTCATAGGACACAGAGGGGAAAGTGGTGATATGATTTCCATTCTTTTGACTTGCTCATATGATTATAATATTAGAGATTGTCTAAATTTCAAATCATACCTGCACTCTTGGTTAGATACTATTTGTTCATTGTACACTGTTATTTTAAGGTTCTATGGAATCTAATTTGCTAGGATGAGCTTAGAATTTTCAAATAAATTCTACCTTAAATTTAAAGTCTACATTTTCCTCTGCTTTTATGTTTTCATTTTATGCTTTATCACAGCATTTTAATATCTGTGTAAATATTACTTTTTATGGGTTATGGATCACTTATCATAGTTTGATAAGTCTCTTACCGGCTAGGAAGACACATCTTCTAGCACCTTTTCTGTTATACTTATGGAAAACCATGGTTCTCTTCCACTGTGGATTTTCTTTCCTGGAGTCTACCATTTCTTAGGTTAATGGCAATAATAGTTGGTGAAATGAAAAAAAAAATGGAATCATTCTTGATTTATTCTTTTCCTTGACCCTCCTCATCTAAACTAGCAGCAAATTAGTAACTGATAATAAATTGTTAAGCTATCACCTAATCTAGTATTAAAACATATCTCAAAATGCTTTAAGTTCCTCCCATCTCCAGCTCCTATGTATGTCACAATCATATCCTACGTGGACTCCTGAAATCATTTCTTAGCTAGTTCCCTTTTCCCATTCTTGTTTGCTACAATCTCTTTCCTACTATAAATAAAAGTATATCATTATCCTGCTTAAAATGCTATATCTTTGCTTGCAATGTTGGCTCCCTTTCCTTATGCAATTATACTTCATGAAATTAAAATGGGCATGTGACTTGTGTTGCCCAACAAAATGTAGGTTAACAAAATGTAAATGGAAGGAATGAGTGCACTCTTTAGCAAAAGTTTTGTGAACCTGCTTATAGTACATCTCTTAACATCTAACATTTGTCTATACTAAATCTCTTAACATTTCCTTATCCCTGAATGATCTGAGAGATGGTCATTTGTTTGGTGGAAATAGGCCACCTGCAGAATATAAACTTCACAGGACTATAGGAATGGTAGCTTTAGTTTTCCAGATGCTTACCTGCACAGGGGAACATTACTAGCAGTTGGAAATGAGAAAGCTATATCTTCCAAATGATGACAAATAAAAAAAGGGGCAATATGAGGTAGAATGATATGTGGAATTGCAGAAATTTAACCTGAGATGTGAGATGGAGTATATTGTGGGAAAAAATGCTTTCTCATACCTTAATTTCTACCTATGGCCAGAATAATTGATTTCTCTTGTTTTCTCAAACTCATCAGTTACCTCCCAGGGATAGAAAAAGGAGCAAACTTTATGAAAGAGTCTCATCATCTGTTGTCATTTACATTTAAGTAATGTTAGTTTAATTGTCACGAGTAAGTTCTCATACTATCACATTTTCTTTAATGGTCAAATAAACAATTGAGATTGAAAATTCATTAAATTTGCCAGAGCTGAAAAACTACAAAAGCTGGATGAATGGAACAAACAAATAAGACATGGTATGATTTATGTGGACTGAAATGTTTTGGAATGTAGTAAAGAATTTCAAGAAGAAGCACTTATACATTATAAATTACTGAGGGTAAGTGATATTTCACTTTCCTTTATTTTGTTTTTAGTACTACCATACAATGAGATTATATTTTATAATGTTTTAACTTTTCCTATACTCTTCCTAGTCTCTTCCCTACTATAAATAAAAGTGTATCATTATCCTGCTTAAAGGACTGTATCTTATGGATTTTACATAAGATACTGTATTAAATGAATTTTACATATAAGAAATATATACCGATTACCATTTTTAGATGCACAATACAAACACTTTATGACCAGGTCTCTGTGTCAAATAGTATGGAAAACCAAAACACATAAATTGAAACCTTGGCAACATTTTCAATTTAATGACATCCTGCCAATAGAAAAATTTACATATAAGTGGAAGATATGTATCAATTATAAAATTCCTAATGCAGTTGCTTTTCTCTTTACAAATGTGTGTATATCTGTCCACAGGTATACATTTATATATGCATAAATGCAGTCTATATATATATAATCTATATAGTAAATATACAATATTTTCAGTACTTATTTTTGTGACATACAGTGGAGGCATGAACTGAATCAATGTAGTTAAGCAGCACTTTGGATAGACCAAGTAATTACATTTTTCAGAGCCAAAAAATGCATGTAAATTGTCAGTTTCACGTTACTGAAAATGGCAGTAATTTCACATATTATTTTAAAATAATAACAGAATCACTCAAAAAGGATCTTGAATTTCTCATTAAAAATACAGGCCCTGCTTATCCTTTAATTTGTAGGTCATTTAAATCATATTTAAGTAATTCACTTTAAATTTTGATTCTCAACATACAATAATCATTTTGTAAGTGCTCTTTATGGCAATTTCCATGTAGGTAAATGTTATTCAAATATTTATTGTCTATGGCTCTTATGGCTAGAGAATATGAAAATGAATTTAAAAAGTAGCTTTTATATTTGCTTCTCCAAAGCTGGAAAATTAGATTAGAAGGTTTCCTGGAGCTGCTGACATGCCACTCTGGTGTATATCTTGTCAGAAAACTATTTTTCTGACAGATGAAAGGAGAGTTATAGCACTGCTTTAATGGTCACTGCAATCAGATCTTTCAGTCACAATTTGTTAGTGATTGCAATTTATTAGTTAAATATAATTTTTAGTGTTACTTGCAAAAGGCTCAGGATACACTGTGACTTACATAATTTTGTAGAAGAATTATAGAAAAATAAAATATATAAAAATTTGACTATCAAATCTGAGAGGAGTGAATGGTGTAGGACTTTGATGGTGGGTGGCAGTGAATTGTATCAAGGTGTGAACTGGCAATCCAAAATTTATATAGCATTGTAAACCAATGGTAAGTCAATCAATTTTTTAAAGTTTCAATTAATAAGTGAATGATCACCTTGAAATGGATTATCTAGAAATTCTATATATTAAAGGATTTTATTGCATTCTGATGGAAAATATTAAGAACTCAAGGAATAACACTTAGAGGAAAATAACCACTTACTTAGCAAATGCAACTATATTATTACACCATTGGGGAAACTCGGAATTTTTGTCTGTTCTTGTGTGACTCTACGAGTATATTTACTTTTCATATTAATATAAGCACCTGCAAAATATTAGGATGTATCCTGGTCTTTGCTTCTCTTTATCTTCACAGGGAGCTTATTATGAAGAAGAATCTAGTGTTAGCATGAGTTCTCTGCACAGTGGTAGGCTGAGAATCATGGATTTTTTTCTTTCAGTGGTCCCATATGAGCAGTTTCCCTTTGCTAGTGGAGTTCCTCTGAAGAGTCTAAGAGAACAACTAAAAATATTACTAAATATTTCATGATTCTTCTGTCCAAAGTAAAACTAAGGGAATTTTATAGAATTTAACAGGTTTATTGGAGATGAAATGGCTTTTTGTGTGAGTCAGAAAAAAGTCACCAAAACAGCTAATAGATTAAATGTGGCAGTTGAAAACTACACTCAAAAGATATTTGATAACAGCAAAGATTCCCCTCAAGAAATCTCTATACAATACAATGCAAAGCAGTTAAATTGAAAATGGAAACAAAATACACAATGGGCTCACATGGCAGATGTTATAAAATGGACAACATAATATAAAACACACAGTAATAAAACATTACCGTTCCTCTCCTATAAATATCTGATATGACTCTTGTGGCAAGAAGATATGGGACCAAATAAAAACAGATAATCCAACATATTTTAAAATGCAAATGATGTACAAGTAGTCTATTATGGTAAGAATAATCCAACACAGTCACTATTCCTATTTTCAGTTCTTTCTGAGTAAGATAACAAATTAAGAGATAACTTTAACCCAATATTAAGTCCAAGGGAAGAAGAAAATTTCAGGTAGTCTGAAAAAAAAGATGGTGCTGATGTGAGTTCACTACACATCTTCTACTTCCTCTCTTCTGCTTGCAACTCTCCAAATGCACCACACATTAGTTGTTCATCAAGTACACCCAATATCTCAGTTTGCAATTCAAGTCCTTTCTTCAGCTTGCATTAGTCCACCCCATTTTTCTTTTCCCCATTTTATCTATTTAATACATGTGGTAAAAAGTTGACATTTATATATATTTATATTGCATATAAACAGACATACATTTTTATTTTAATACTTTTAAACAGCTGCTACTCAGAAAATTAAGCCATCATTTGCATCCTAAGTAGATCATATTGTCACTCCCAACAGCAAATAATTTTTACGTTCCTTAAATGGGATAATTATTTTCAATGATTGGTAAATTAAAATAATTCTTTTGGAAAAATTCTGCTTGTATGCTATAATGTATGTATGCTACAATTTTATACTATGTTGAAGAAATATAAACAGATGGACAATTAATAGATAAAAGTATTTGTCAAATTTATCCCTCATAATTCAGATTGTTATTTTATGAAGAAGAGGGAAAAAATCAGGCATTTGTTGATAGTAGGTAACTGAAATAGAGCAGTTGTTCTTAAACTGTTTTTTCAGTAGTTGCTTTAAAGCAGTACAAAAATGATAAACAATCTATAACCTATGCTTGTTTTCCAACCTACTGTTTTCACTTTTCAATGAAAAGAGTTAAGCAACCCCATTCCTCACATGGTTTGTTTTCAGTCTCACATTAAAATTCAGAGGACTTTTCTGATCAGCTTAGAGAAAGACTTTCCTAGCCAACTGCTCTTAATTCTGTAAGTCATACCTTTCCTCTCCCCTTATAGATATTTATTACAAATACCAAAATTTTAACTTTTTGTCTCCTCCACTATATTATAAACTCTATGAACATGTCTGTCATATTGATTTTTATACCCCCTGAAAAATACACAGTGCCTCTCACATAATATGTGCATCCATATTTTTATTAAATAAATAAAAATAAGGTCCCTGGGTAATTTAAAAAATAACTTTAAATGGCTTATAGTGTTTGATAATACAGAACTACCACCTTGCTCCATTCTAAATCCAAGTTCTTGAATTTATTGACCATGACAAGAAATATTTGTATCCATGTTGTCCTTTAAGGTCTCTATTTTTGTTGCTCACCGTGTAAAAGAGTAGAGAAGAATGATAAGTGGGTGGGGAGGAACCAGGCATCTGTAAAAATGATGCTCAGGGAAAATGATACACTGGTTATTTGACAAAAATTAGGCATATTACTACTATGTATTATTAGACAAATTATTTAGTTTGTATGAATTACATTACATTGTTAGATAGGTAATTTTTAAACTATTTCAAATCTGAATGTTTAACTATCCCAAGAGACTATTAGAAAAATCAAGCAAAACAATTGCTAGTTTTGAATTATAGATTTAGATATGTATACATTTCAAAAAAGAATATTTATCTTTCTAAAAAATGACTTATGAAGTATATACCTGCGGTATTCTAAAAACTTGAAAGTGTTATAAAATTGTAAAAATATATAGCATTAAAATAGCTAGTGATACACTAGAGAAAAATTTATGTCAATAAAAATCACATTGTGGCATACAAGTTAATACTATAATAAGATTATTTTAAAAGAATAACAACTGTACTAAGATGTTTTGCTTCCTTATTCTATTTTGTTCTTTTCCATTGGTTAATTTGACAATTCAAAATAAGGAAACATATTTAATGGACTGATATGAAACAGATTTTATTAGTTTAGTCCTCTGTAAGCATTCTCATGCATCATTAACATTATACATTACAAAGAACTGCTTTCTTTAAATTGTAGATATCTGACCATAAATTCAAGACTGTAGTAAATAATTGACTGTTGAATGAACACTTGTAGTATGTGCACTGATGAGTTAGGTGAAGTGTATAATTAGGATACACATTTTAGTATGGCTTTTTAAATCACAAAGCACAAAAGAGCTGCTGGAACTTGAATGACTATAAAGAATGGTAAGATTTTACAGAGGTTACAATGATACATAATATTCAATGTTTTATATTTCAAATTTAATAAAATTATAGTTACTTTAATAATTCTGAATGTCCTATAAGTACATCAAGCAATATCAAAGTAAGGAAAATTTAATATGCTTTAATTTCTAAAGAACTTGCAAGTATTATAATACCTTTCAGAATAACAACATATGTAATTGAACATGTTGAATGAGTGTTGTTTCCTTTCTGTATAGATGCATATGTATATACTATATATAGTAAGGGATACAATGAAAATAATATACTCTGCTGCATTTAGCTATAAGTCTAGACTTCTATAAATAACCCTTCATTATAGTTCACTGTAACAACTCTTAGAACAGTCCACAAAGTCCTGCATAATTAGATTCCCACCCACCTCTTAAAGACTCATTTCATGGAATTCATGTTGTTACTGTCTCTCTTCTAGTCAGATTGGCTGGTTCAGTTCCTTCCTTGGAGAGAAATAAAGACCTTTCTAAACAAACAAAAATTTAAAGAGCTTTTCCAACAGCAGAACTTCTCTAAAAGAAATGCTGCTAAGTCCTTTGATGTAAAGTGAAAAAAAGGGAGACGACAAGAAATTGAACATGAAAATAGAACCAGGAAAGTAAGAAGAAAATGGCCTTCATCTGGACTAAACTCACCAATTCCCCTTAATATAATTGAACTCTACTTACCAATCAAAAGGAACAGTGGCTGGATGGATCAAAAAGCAATACCCTGTTGAAAAGAGACGCATATCTATACCCAGTTGACAAGAGACTCATATCTAAATGTAACTTAAGAATCTTCTGCCAAAACTTTGGTCAGTAAAAGTTCCTCCTATTTTCTTTTAAATGACTAATCATTTTAGTTTTTATATTGTCTATAACTTATTAAATTTTTATTTATTTTATTAAAGTATGATATACTTTCAATTGTAGAATTTTTCAAAAAAATACCTCATCCAACTGTTTCAATGTTATTTTGTGAAATCATTTTTTTACTACTTAAGTGGCCTTTCCTGTGTCTGTCTCCTCTGTGCTTTCATAAGTTTCCTCACAATGACATATTCATTAGCACTCATGTGAAATCATATACATAACTCTCCTGAACTTGTTCTCTTAGTTCAGTTGTCTTTTCTCTAGGTAGATCTGTTGTTTCTGAAATTCTGTCCAGCAAACTGAAGCCATTTGTCAACCCTGAATTTTAACACTATGTTTTTTCAACCTTGGACACTACCACGCCTATTTGGGTTCCCTTTGCTTACATTGAAGCCAAAGTCTTGCCAGAAAGTAAACTGAGGTACTGAGGGGGCTCATGTAATGTTTTTTCTCAGTACTTGTGGTTCTGAACTGCCCTCTATCCAGTACTGGTAATTAATGTTTATCACATTTTGTCCATTATTTTAGTTGTTTGATAGAGAAGGGTGACACTGTTACTCCATCATGGAAGGAAATCAAAGTAACCTAAAGACCCAAATTTATGATCAAATAGTATTTGCACTTAATTTAAAGGTGATAATTTGACAATTTTAAACATTCTTCCATTGATTACTAGTTAATATATTCAATTGGTTAATCTGATTGGTGTTATAGTGGACACTACCTCAGATACTTTCAGGATGATTCTATCTGTTCTATGACTCAAATATGATCAAAGGGAAACATTCATAGCTCCTTGACACTTAAGCTTCCCCCATTGGTAAACAAATATTACCAGAACATCTCTTTAGAGTTCTTGACTCAAATTGGAATTCCATTGGTTAAAGTATTCATACCTCTAGCCCATATTCCTGCATAATAAATTTAGCAAGTTTTTAGAATGATGTCTCTGAATATCTTTTCTCTGACTTTGAGATAAGAGATAAGAATTCCCCAACCTAGTCCATGAAAATATTTTGCTGGGATTAATCTGGAATAACGAAAGTTTTCGAATATCACAAATCCTCCTGACCAAAAGAAGAGAGAATGGAGTTATTACAATCCCAGACTTCAAATTGTACTACAAAGCCATAATAATCAAAATAGCTTGGTACTTGTAAAAAAACAAACAAACAAACAGACAATCAGACCAGAGGAACAGAATCGAGTATCCAGAAATAAAACCATACACATATGGTCAATTAATATTTGACAAAGGGGCAAAAAACATACATTGGTGTTAGGACGGCCTCTCAATAAATAGTGCTGGGGAAACTGACCACAACATGCAAAAAAACAAACCAAGACAGCTCCCTCACACCTTGTACAATTCAAAATTGATAAAAGACTTGATGTAAAACCTGAAACCATAAAATACATAGAGGAAAACTTGGGCAAAACCCTCCATGAGTTTTACTTCAGAAATTCATTTCTGGGCACATCTACATTTGGCAAAATAATGAAGGAAAATATAAACAGCTGAGAGTACATCAAACTAAAAAGCTTCTGTACAGCAAAAGAGACAATAAACAAGACAAAAAGAAAATTTTTGCCCTCCAGGGGTCTGATAACAAAGACACACAAAGAACTCACACAACTTAACAAAAACAAAGCAAAATCCCAGTCAAAAAATGGGGAGAAGAACCAAAAAGACACTTCTCAAAGAGGAAATACAGATGACCAATAGGCATATGAAAGAATGTTCCAATCACTAATAATCAGGAAAATGCAAATCAAAACCACACTAAGATACCATCTTACACCAGTTAGGAATGGCCCATATGAAAACAAAACAAAACAGGCAACACCAAGTGTTAGCATGGGTGTGGAGAAAAAAGGAACATTCTTACACCACTGGTGGAAGTGCAAATTGGTCCAGCCATTAAAGAACACTGTGTGGAGGACCCTCAAACAACTGAAAGTTGAATTGTCATTTGACCCAGCAATCCCACTACTGGGACTCTACTCAAAGGACACAGAATCACTAATTAAAAAGGACACCAAATGCTCATGTTTATTGCAGCACTGTTTTACAATTGCCAAGATATGGAAACAACCCAAATGCCCCCAAACTGATGAATGGCTGAAAAATATGTGGTGTGTGTACACAATGGAATATTATGCGTCAATCAAAGAAGATAAACTTATGTCATTTGCAGCAACATGAATGGAGCTAGAAGGAATCATGTTGGCCAGAAAGAAAAAGAGAAATATGGAATGGTCTCACTTATGAGGGACATAGGAAAAAACAAACAAATGGGTAAAAAAATTAAAATCTGCCAACAGAACCAAACCATAGAGCAAGAGAAGGGGAGAAGGTAGAAAATGGGGTAAGGAGAGGGCACAAAAGATTAAGATGGTTCATGGATGTTAAGGAAATGGGAGAATCTTGGCATAAACAATGTTGTTATATATATATATGTACTATATATGTGTGTGTACATATGTACAATCAATAAAAATAAATTTAAAAAAATCCACCTTGAAAATCTTTTAAAATTTCCCTCTCAGCTTCCTAAAAACTCTCCAAACTAGTTTTTCACAACATCCATTAAAAAACTGTATTTGGCATCTCATTTTGGAATTCTAAGAAACATTAGAATATTTTTTCTTGTAGATACAAATGAAACTGAGATGGTAAGAGTCACATTTTAGGTTCCTATTATTTAACTAAAATGATAAATGGAAGAGACCATTGTGTTTAGAATTATCTTAAACCTAAGACTAATTCACAAATGCACAAGAAAGTATTTACTTCTCTACTTCTCAGCAGCTACAACTTTCAAAAACTAATTATAAGACACAATTTCAGAAAATTAAAAATGCCAAAATTTACAGATTTAAAGAATGAGAAAATTTGGTATTTTATTTTCTATTATACTAGAAAATTAGATAATACAGTCTGAAAAATCACTAGTTTGGAATTTACTAAGATTTCTATTTATTACAGGTCAATAGTTTTCACATGGCAGCATATATAGTAAATGCCAGACTCTATGCTACTTTAAGATTAACAGGGATGAGTAGCTCACCAACCTGCCCAGGGACTGAAGAAATCAATATTAGAACACATTTATAATCTATTTGAAGGATTAGCAAACTCTCTTTTAATGTGTGTTCAATGTCACTATTACCCTATTTTAGAAATCTGCATAATTTAATACAAGTGTCTTAATTATGTTATCCCAGAGTAATACATATGTTTTAATATATACCAAACATATATAAGACAAATAATTATCTCACCTGGATGTCTGCCTATTTTATCCTTCCATTTAATCCTTCAATTAAAGCTCCAATAGTTACTGAATATCAGAAAATTTATTTATGCATATTAATTTTGCTTTATATACTTCAAAACAATTCTATTTATTAGGATAGATTCATAATTATTAGAATTTCCCTGTAAACCTTAGCATTTTGCTATAGTTATAAACCCTAACAAGATAGCAATGATTAAAGCAATACATTTTGGCTAGTTTCTGAACTTACAACTGCAAAAATGAGTAAATGGTGGTATTGGAGTTCTCTAAAAAGGTCAGACTGTGTTTTATTTTGTATTGTGTGATAGTAATATTATAATAATATAAAGTTATTTGGGAAACTTTTTTTTTTTTGAGACTAGGTACCACGGACACAGGTGATCCCCAGCCTCAGCTTCTCAGGTAGCTGGGATTACAGGTGTGCGTCACCATGCCCAGCTATTTTTTTGGGACTAATTCTCACTGTGTTAACTCGGGTGGGTCTTGACCCCGTGGACTAATACGATTCCTAGCCTTGGCCTTGTTTCCTAGGCTGCGATGAAAGGCACAAACCACCATGCCTGGGCACAACTGTTGTTATTTCTATCATGAATATGATAGTCCACTAGTACTGATAACAATATACTAAAATTGGGTAGCTTAAATCCTAAAATTTAATTTTCTCAAAGTTCTGGAGGCTGGAAATTCAAGACCAAGGATTTCTCTGTTTCATCTTTTCCTGAGTCCTCTCTCTTTGGCTTGCAAATGACTTCCTTTTCACATCGGTCTCATATAACTTTTCCTCTGTGAGCATAACTCTGGTGTATTTTGTGTCCAAGTTTTCTTTCCTTATAAGGACACCAGTCAATCAATTTGTCTATCTTTATTCTGAAAACTAAATTGCAACAGAATTTTTAAAATAAACTTTCAATTGATGCATCATTATTTTTGATATTTTCATATTTTTCATTCTTTTACTTGACTGTCATTTATATTCAAATTATCATAATACTTATAAATAACTCAATCTAGTTTTTCTGTTTGCATTCCACTTTCTTTCCTATTTTTGTTTCTTGAGATATCATTGCATTATGACAACATATAACACTTTCAGGAACTCAGTTTTGTGAATCAACATGCACAATGTACTACATTAAGTTCAGGACCCACTTTTATTCTTGATTTATATTCCTAAACACAGTTTATAATATAGAAAACTATTTCAATCTAAATTTCCTAATTTTATCCTATACTCAATGTAAAACATTCAGCTGAACATAACATTTTAAACTGATGTTAATTTTCCATCATACTTTTGTGTACATTCATATTTTTTTCCTATTTTTTTTAAACTTTCATGAGGTGTCAATTGAGAGTGGTCAATTGAGAATGGTTGTGTGGGATGGCTAGAGGTAGTGGCAGAGTTATATAAGAAGCCATAATGCCTAATAAGGCCATAGACTGAATGTCTTAACATTGAGTCTCTAAGTGGCTTTCCTAGCCAGAAGCATGAAACACATGTTGCTGTATTTTTGTTGTTGGTTTTAGAATGTTCTGTCTGCAGTTGCTTATGAGAGGGAGAAAGCATAGGAAGCACAAGAAGACCCCAAATGGACTGTTCTACAGTTGATGATCCAGGTAGGTGTTCTTACTATGATAAATCATACCACAAATACAACTGTATGCCAAATTCCATAAGTTCTTCATATAGTAATGACAATTCCTTACTTTTTATACAAGTAAGCAGATATTTTCCAATTTTTTTTAATGAGGGCAATGCCTTCAATCTAATTAGTTTATTGTGAAGTATCATAGCATATGAAAATTGTCCATCATTGAATACTTATAAATGAATTCTCTTCCTTTTATTTATTTTTTGATCCTCACAGCAAATCTGTGAGATAAAATCAATGCAAAGTAAATGAAAATGAATTGTAGAGAAAAGTTCATGTAGCATACTTGGAATTTCAATGAAGTGTTAAAGGCTAGAAAGTGAGGTTGGGGTAAAAAAATATAGCATGGTTTCCTGACTATTTTAAATTCCATTTAAATAAAATGTTCTCCAAAATAGAAGGCTTATATTGATATAATGGAAATAGATATGGGAAATCTTATTTATTAAAATTAAAGATAAAAAGAGATAGAAATGTAATAAAACTATGTTTGTCCTAATTCCAGTCTCTCTCTGTAGGGGAAAGGAAAATAAATATCAAGCAAACAAGCCAAAATCAACTTTTTTTTCCAATTTGAAGGGAGTTTATCAGAATAAATAGGCCATGTCATGCCCCTAACAAAGCAAAAATAAGTTGCACACAAGGGATATTAGGTTGCTCTTAAAGATAATCTGTGGTATGTTCTTATTTTTAATGTAAATGATACGATATTACCTTAAAGGCAGCATAACCTGCAATAACAAAGGGCTAGTGCTGGCATATTTGTCTTGTCTTTTATTATTACCTAAAATAAAATTGGAAGTTACTTCTTAGGCATTGATAGCACTGAGTGTCAATATTTGGTTAAGTCATAAAATGAGTTGCCTCTTGATGACCTGGGTTCAATAAGGTCTCATTACCGCTCTATGTTTTTTAACTCTGTGCAACCTATCAGGACTTGATCTTCCATTTTAATTCCTGCAGCAGTTTTTATCTTCTGTCTCTTGCAGCCCTCTGTGAAAGCACCATTGAAATACCACCTACTGTCAGTTTATCTAGTATGAGTCATGCACATTCCCAGCTGCCAATGAATACTTGCAGGAGGACCTTATGAAAGATGATGCTTCTGTATCCCCTTTGCTTCCAGAGCTTCCTATCTAGAACATTTCAATGACTGACCTCTAGCCTATCTCCAGAACCCTTGAGAGACCAGTTAGCAGGCCCTATACCTAAGCCATCTATAGAACTTGTCTCCATTCTCACTATTTACCTTGGGAGGTTAATCACCTGCCCCTCTGCAGGAACTCTCTCCAAAAATATTTTATTGGGTAATCTCTGGCCCATGGTACCTGTAGAAATCCATTATCCATCACTGTGTCCTACCTCTGTCTTCTTTTCCTTCAATAGCTTCCACTCTTACATCATAGTTTTTACCTCCATCTTTGGCCATAATCTTAACAACAGAAGTTCACAGACATTGGTCCTCTACATTCTGATGCCTCCTTCTTCTATTCTCATGGAAATCCTCATCTCTTTTGCTGAGAGGATACCCCAGGACATGCAGCAATTTTCACTTTTTATTTATTATTGTGCTTCCACCAGCTATCCTGTCTTTGTCGTGAGAGTCCTGTTGGCCAACTGATTGTGAGTCCTTCTAGTCTCCCCTTTTCCCACCTCCTTCTTTCCCCTGCTCTCACCTCTGGACATCCTCTGGATATCCTTCTATAAATTTCGATAATGAATACTTTGTTTTCAAGAGAATTTCTTTCATTCTTATGCTTACTTTTTCTTCTCTTTCACTAGAGTACACTGAATATCTGGGCACCCTCACTCTACCAGATCTCTCTTTGTCTCCAGTCTCCATCTTTTCCCCTGACTCTATCATCTCTAAGGAGATAAATATACTTTTCAGTATTTATTCCATGAATACCAGTGATTCCTTTTTGTCATTTTCCATTACCTACTCTCTCTATCACCACTACCAGCCCCTACTTCCATAATATAGTCAATTATAACCATGCTGAAATTCACTACAAATAAATCCTTTGGGTTAGCCTCATCTTCTTTAACCATTTCAGATATTTAATACTCAGGCTTTCAGATTTCCACCTCACTGAAGAAGAGGGATGTGTCATCTCAGTACATGTACTTAATTACACCATAATATCAGGAGATGGCTATTGTTGTTCCTATTATGGTTAAAGAAACTTGGGAGGGAAATAGAGGGTAAATCCTAGTTCTTTTAAAAAAATAATTAGAAGTCTTGTAGTAACTAGTAAGTTGGACAATTAGCAATTACAGTGAGTCAGCTGGACATCTGTGTAGTGCAGGACATTATCCAGGAATTCCACATGCCACTAAGATGCTGATTATCCAAGACTGAGAAAAGTTAGTGTTTTAAAGAGCAGCTTCCACCATCTTCATTTAGACATAAAGTTCTAGCTCAGTCTAGCCCATAGAGCTCTTTCCAGTCTCAGGAGAAGTTAATTTTCTTATATAGCAGTTACAAAATATCCCCCCAAAGCAAAGACTATTATAAGTAGAATAAGTGGCCTGGGGAATCCAGCTTTATTGGTCCAAGTTTGAAGACATTGCTTTTGGTGATATGAATAAGATTGTTAGGGACAGATAACTACATAGGGGTAAAAAGGAAATATCCCCCTACCCCTTTGGATTCTTCTCAAGTTAATATCAGACATAGCCACAGGTGAAAAAGAACAAATGTAAGCACATATATATGGAGAACATACACAGACATAGATTCTAAACTAAATGAGGGTATTAGTTCTGAGCAAATGAATGGGATCCAGGTTTGGGGCTTCAATGAGTGAGGAGGAAGGCCCACATCACAGGAGGGTATCTCATATGACAAAGACCAGATGCTTTGTAATTATGTTTGCCCTACCACATATATGTGTTCCTCCAGTAGAAAGGTTTTTTTCTGATAAAAATTCAAGATCTGGGTAATACCCAATCTTCATTCTTCTAGACTTAAGGAAATAGTAAAAATTTCTACTAAATCTGGAGGGCTATGGTTGACTTTAGCTCAAAATATTCCACATATTTTTCTCAATTGTTTCTCAATCTGATAGTTTTTGATGGATATCTTTCATGGTACACAAAGTCCCTGTCCCTGCTGGGAATACTTAAGCTCTTGGAATCTGTGTGTTGATGACTGGAGTCTATGTGATGAAGTACTTTTTTCTTTCCTTTCATCTGAAAAAGAAGGCTCCATTATTAACCTAGGAATTCCTATATACAGACTCTGCCTGGGACTGAGATTCTTCCATGTGTCTTTCTGGTGTAAAGATGACTATGTAATCATGAAATTAAAATTACTAAAGGGAATGTCAAAACAGATTCTAAGACCATCAGGAGACTACAACTTACACATTTTCCATGTCTGACCAATAAGTAACTCAAATTTATGATCACATAAATTACTTCGAATAAACCAACATCCTCACACCAGAGATTGGAGAGTTTGGAGATACTGGTACTAACTCTTCTTACAAAGACTGATGAAAGCTATTTATCAGATTTATCAAACTCAAAGAGGACAATCTATCATTGTTTATGTAGAGATATTTCTCCCTTGTACATGTTTTTCTTTCCCCTTGTGTTGGAAATCTCCCCTTAAGTCCTTAATAGTCTTTTGGATCAGGTACAGGACTGGCAGGTGGTCCTAAACTTCAGGATCCCCCAAGTGCATTAACGCTAATTTCACCTGGTCTTGAGTTTACCATGTGGGTTGACATAGATTTGTCTATTTACAATCCATCTTTCTGCCTCTGCCATCCCCACCTCCCCCCAACAAAGCCATTGAAAGCCGCTTAGTTTTGTTCCCATCTTTAGGCTATAAGGAAGGGATTACCTTCCTCTCAATTACTACCTCTCAATTACTTCCTCTCAATTATTATCTCTTAAGGGGATATGTGTGTTCTCTGACTAGACTAGAGGGTGGTCTTACTTTTAAGGTGCTCGGGTAATTTGCTGACCAGGGCAGGATGACTCTTCCCTCTTACCTTTGCATCCTTATAGTCTTGTCTGACCACCAATATACTGATTTGGAGATCTGGACATACTCTTTCTCATTCACAGGAACTACTTTCCTTTTCTTATTCTTCCTTGTAGCCTGAAGCTTAGGATGCTCCTTTTGGTTTCCCTTTTAGCACTGTGCAGGAGGAAAAATAGTTTTCCTCCATACCCTGCTAGGTTCTTAGCTGAGGTCCAACTATAACAATAGATTAATGAGACAAACCAAGTAAGTTTCATAACATGTGTACTTCCTGTAGACAGTAGAGAGATTAAAGAAAACACAGGGATTCCCTTAAATGGCTCAAACCATCACCTTAAAATCTATCTTCATATAAAGATAAAAGAATATGTGAGGCTGGCTATTGGAGGTTATCAGGCAAAGTACAGGGAGTAAGATCTTTATGCACATCTTAGTCTTTGTCTCTAATTCACTGATGAATCCAGAGATTTGGTCATTCTTCACTTCCTGGCACAAAGAAGATACCTTCATCAATGGAAATAATGCTGTTGTAAATAGTATATTACATTATTAATAGTATGTAGACCTGCTATTGTCTAATTCCAATAGCATTTATCTTATGAAGGAAAATGTATTCTATAAAACAGTAACTTCTCCTTGATTTACCAGGTTTATGCTATGTTTGCTTTCTTTTAAAATAACCAATTAAAAATTATCCAAAGAGGCATATCTTGGGGATGATATATTCCACTGCTCTTCACAAGTAAGTCAAAAATCATCCTTGATGGATGCATCAAGATTTACATCTAGAGAATGTGGCAATGCCTTTAGAATCTAACAATGGTTGAATGAAAAATATTTATTTTCAGTCATTCAGATTTGTGTTTATTTTATAACAAACAACTACTACAGCACCAAACAAATAATAATAATGATGATGATGATGATGATGATAAAAATGATAAAACCAACAACCCATCTCTTTCCTTTTCTACAACTTAAGTCAGAGAATATTTGGACAGTGTGCTGAAGGAAATTTGCTCCTGAGTAATTAAATAAGTCATTCTTTTTTTTTGTTTTTTGAAGTCATTTTAAAGATCTTCAATTAATGCTGACAATCCTTAAGATTACTTGGACTTCATTTAATGATTTAATACTAAATACAAGCAAATGCAGAATTATATAAGCAGTAGAAAAGCCATTCAGAAAAGCACATTCTATTTCCTTTCCAAACACTAAAACCTCTCTATTAGAAAGAAAAAAAATGAACTTATTCTCCCAGCTTTAACCCTTTTTTCATTAAAAAGTATTCTATAGATTTTACACAGAGTGGTCTGCATATTCCTTTTACTTGTCACTGAAGGTAATTCACTTCCCTCAGTACAACACTTTCAGTGGTTAATGTTTCTCCATTGGATATGATTGTTCTAATAATTTTGCACTCTAAATAATCAAATACTGTGTAGGAGTAAATGAGTCCAGGATCATATATGCTGTATTTGTGGAAGTCAGATTCACTGAAGTTCTTTTCACATCTTAATATTTAATATTATATATTTACTGTTTTCTAACCCATCAAGGTTTTTATGGTTGTAACATGGTATATGAACTGACTTATCACTGAATTAATAAACAAAGCACAAGAGGCTGAAAATGGAGGGAGTCACTTGGGTTTAGATCAGTTCACCAAAATGAGGCTTAATACTTAACCTAATGGCAGTTCCAGTTTCTCCCAGAAATAAAACTTTTAAAAGGGCAATCTGTAATTAACTGGTCAACATCGACCTGCTAGACTCCTCCAGTATCCCAAGGGAAGGTGACCTAGTCAGAAGTAAAATACTCTTCCTTATCACAGCACCAGGTGTCTATAAAAGCCTTGCATTTTATCTGACTTTTGGAGCTCCCATACACTAGTTCCCTGATTCATGAATAGATTAATAAAGCCAATTAGATCTTTAAATTTATTCAGATGTATTTTGGTTTTTAATAGAATAATACTATCATGTAGGCTCTATTAACATGACAAATGGTTATGAATGTGTATAAAATTTTTTGCTAAAAAAAGACAAAGAGATTTACTACCATAATCCCCAGGACTGTGAATATTAGGAGGTAGCGTACTCATAATTATGTTAAATTACATGAAAAAAAGGATTTTTGTAGATGCAATTTAGATTATTAATCAACTGACTTTGTGGTGATGAGAAGGAAAATGGTTTGAGTGGGCTAAATCTAACCACAATTGTCCTTTAACAACAAAGAATTTGCACCAAGTGGTAGCAGAGCAAAAAGACAGAGAGATTCAAAGTATAGAAAAGAAGCAACATAGCAGTTTGTATGAAGATGACAGGATTATGTAAAGCCCAGAGTAGTCCCAGCTGATAACTAGCAATGAAATGGAAACTGGAATCTAAATAAGTTTGTAAGTGAATCAAAAATCCTGAAAAATCTCTAGAATCTATATATATATATTGTTCATCCAATAATCCAATGCTAGTCATCTGATAAAGATGGTTTCTTATATCATGATCACCATTGATTTTTATCACTCCCTAATATCATTTTTTCTTTGAAGAGTCATGTGCTATTGTCTGTCTATGCTCTATTTGGAGGAATAGGATTTCCCGTAATTTGGGGGTTAAGGAATGAAGTGTAGCTGGGTTATGCAGCTGATAAAGGGTCACCGATAAAGAAAAAAGTGGCCCAGAGTCATGATGAGACATGCCTTGAGTAAGGAACAGTGTGGGCACAGTTTGAAAGAAAATGATAAAAGTTGCAGATAAGCAGTGAAAGGAAGGATGCCATGAGAGTCTTTGCCCTGGCATGGCTGGGAGTCCGGAAGGCTGGCACCCTTGGACTTGACCACCGCAAGGAAAGGGGAAAGTGTTCAAAAAATGTAAGCACTGAAGCAGAGAAATGCTCACAGGGAAGCATTCTCTGACTGAGGTCAGAGATAGTGAGACCCTTCCCCAGCACATACACTGTTATGACTCGTGGGCTGTTCAACAAGATGTAAGAACTCCAATTGAGATTCAAAACAGCAGGTTTATTGCCAATAAACTAGTGCACTGGGGTCCCCAAGACAAGACAGCAAGAGAAACTCCAAGCAGTCTCTGTTACAACCTTTGATAGGGCAAAACTACCACCAACCCCTTTAGTAGCAGACACTCTTCTACTACCAAAGGGGAAGGGGCACAGTCCTCAAAAGGAGTCCTTGCTAAGACAGAGTAACTCTAGTTCACCTGTCCTCAATATACACTAGATCATAGTGACATGTAGAGTTAAATTCTTGCCTTGAAGTAAAGTTTCCAAAGTCCTTGTTCAAGTGTTTTTTGCACTCAGGAGAGGAGTAGTGAAATCAGCTGATAATGCTGCATGATTGACTTCTTTGCTTTCTGAAAGCCTGCTTAGATATAAAAAAATCCTCTCTTGAAGGGTCGTCACTGTTCTCTCCCCTGATGTGGTGCCAGGGAAAGTCCCCACCAGTTATTAGGCTCATTGTTAATTAGACCTGAGACACAGGCCTGTGTCTAGGGGGTACCTTGCAACAACATGGGCCTTTCGTTTGAAAACTGGAATCCAAACCTCGGAAGAGAGAATAGCTTGCTGGAAAACTTGAACTCTGTATGCTGTAAAGAATTGGAATTTGTGTAAGTTAGAGAAGCTGGAATTTGTGTATGCTGAAAACTTGGAACCTGGAAGCTTGAAACCTGGAAAAGCTTGGAATTTGTGTATGTTGAAGAAACTGGAAATCTGTGCACCTTTGAAGACAATAGAGAAAAACCTGCTTGGAAGACTGGGAATTCATGTATCTCTGATGAGAGGATAGATTGCAGTGCTGAATACCAGTTTCAAATTTGGAAGTGACAAAGACACACCATCTTTGGAAAGGTTTCTTTGTTTGAGTTTGAACGGGAAGACACCATTTTGAAAGTGATATTGGACACATGTCCTTTGCTTCAGGATCTTAGAGACTGGACAGTATCTGGGATAAAATAAGGGACCTCTCACACTTCACTGACTATTGCTTCTTTCCTGGTTTGTAAATAAATTCTTGTTCTTGTTTTTCCCAAAAACTTGATTTGTCTTGCAACTGAGTGCTTGCAGGTTGGCAAGAACCCCAAGGTTGCAGGATTTAGCTGTTGGTTTTTCTCCTTGGCCACTCTGGCTCCTCTTTATCAGCCCATCATTCTCGTGTCTCTCCTTGTCAAAAGTCTCTGTGTTCCCCAGCCTCTGCTCCTTTCTTTTTATATGTTTTTTCTTGCTCCCCCTCCTGTCCTGAAAACCAGAGACTTCAATTTCCCTTCACATACCCTCATGGGAATTCATTTTCTCCTCCCCACCCTGGCCTTGAAACAATAGCCCAGAGGGGTGCTAGATTCATAATTCACCAGGGCTGCTGAAGGTTTGAAACCAAGTGAAAGAAGGAAGCATCCCCATCTGTCCTAGGCCATTCTCAACCTCTGTGTTTTTCAGACACAGCTAATGGCAGCAATGCCTAAATTTTATGAACAAATGACATGGCCCATGTTAGGGTCATAGTTTCAGTTTCCAGAATGGGACATCTCTCTTTCTTACTCAGATATCATGCTCTTTTGGCTTCTCAGAGGTGACAATGGGTGAGTAAGGGTGCACTGCACACCTACTCATTTCTAGATTTCTGCATGTTACCTATTCTTTAATTGTTCTAATTGTTCTATTTCAATAAATATAACAAAAGTAACTTAAACTATTCAGAGGATTTTTTTTTCTAGTGAAAAAACCTGGATTAACTACTTTTCTGCTGACTCACAAACTAACTTTCTGTAAGCATAGAAGTGGATTTTTTAAATGCTTGGAGTTGTTTACAATAGTGGAGAATTGTACTGCATGGCAAGTATCGTGTTTTATGAAACTTTGGAAAATTTGACCTTTACTGTGTTCTACTGTGTTTTCCTGTTTCTGTAGGAATTCTTGACCCTTTTGTGGTGGCAATGCTTTGAACCCTGGAACATTAATCTCCAGACTTGAAGTACTGAAAGAACACTTAAGGAACCACTAAACAGTTCAGCATAATTGCCAGGCTATAACAACCACAGTATACAGTTTTCTGCATTGTTTTTAAAAAGCTTTTGCGTTTATTTACTACTCACTCTGTGGCCTTTAGCACCATATTGCATTTGGGTGGAGCTGTTAACTCTCCTTATATATTCACAAGACTATGTTCTTGCCAGCTCAAAACAAAACCAAAAGAAAAAATGAAACAAAATAAAAATCTACCCCCCCCCCAAAAAAAAAACAGCAGAAAAACTGGTTTTACAAAGGGCTTACTTTAACAGCACACCATGTCTCTTACTACTAACAAATTATATCATTCTGCTCAATACCTGATATTTCCATCATGCATTCACACACACACACACACACACACACACACACACACACACACACACACAATCTATTATCCTCTTATCCTTTCTGATGTTACACATTGATAAAAATTTTGCAATTTACTTTTAAGAGGATGGTGATCCAAAGAGTAGCAGGACACCAGTTAAAAATTCCTGCATCATGCCATGATCTAGGTAATGTCCTCTAAGAGATAACTGAAAATTAAGATAGTTTATGTTTCTCCTTAAGTACATACAATCAGATAGTGGGTTGAATGGAATATTTATATAGTCAACATATTCTGGAAGGACAATTAGTAATTTATCTAGTTACTGCTTTCTCAGCAGCAAAACATGTTATTTTTGATTTTTTTTCTAATGTAAGCCTCCAATGATTTATTACTTAGCAGGGGTGGATTTTCTTCATATTTCTTCCAAACTGCATCCATGATCAGAATCCAGGAACTAAAAACTTTCATTTTAGAAATTCTTCCACAAGTTAATTCTTAAAATGCTGCACTATGTTAATTAAAGGAAATCCATAAATAAGGTTTAACCAAAATGTTAAATAATCATAATAGCACATTTATTGGGCACATTATATGCCAGATACTGTTATAAGTTATTTACATATATTAACTCACTCAATGCTCACAGCAATCCCATAAAATAGCATAATTATTTTGGCCATTGTCCAGATGGGGAAACCTAGGTATGGTGATATGATTCAAATGACCAAAGCCAAATAGCAACAGAACAATGGAGCAGATTTGTAAAAACAAAACCTCTCCTCAAACACATGTGAATTCCCATCCTAAATAAATAAATTCAAAATCAGCAATATCCCTGCCAGGATTGCTGGCCAAAGACCTAGACATTGTCAGAAAGCCCCACCAGGCACATCTCTCCCCCCTCTACCTACATTTCTCCCCACCACACAGAAACAAGGACCAAAAGGGGGGGTTGGGCTATTAAAACCTCATGCACACTCCCTGGGCATGATTCCTGTTTCTGGTTGAACGAGGGTCTTGGTTCCCACCAACTTTTGTTCTCTAATAAAAGCCTGCTCCCTTGATAGCTATGGCTTTCCTCTTTGATGTCCTGTTCTAACAGTTTATACCCAGGTGTTAAAGTTAAGAGCACTGGCATTTAAGATTTATGAAAACTCAAACAGGGGAAGAGGTAGAGAGACACGGGTAAGAGAAAACTTAATTTTAAGAAATGGAGACCTTGGCTTCCAATCTGTAGATTTCCAAATTATTGTTATTATCGCTACCAGAACTTTTTTTCATGAGATACTGACCTAGAAAATACATTTAGAAGTCTGAGTCAATAGACTTACTGATTCCGGAAAAAGAACATGCCAGTGATAGCTCAAGAACTCTGGCAATACTCTATGTAAATTCAAGTCTGGAAGCATCTTTCCTTTCTTCTTTCCCAGAGCATCATGGGTTACAGCTAGACAGTGGCAAGCAGAAACATTTTGGAGTCTTTCAGGGCTGGGTAACTAAAGTTTGGAGATGGTTGAGATGGTTGAGAACCAGACACTTTAAGCAGTTCTAGACATGTCCAGGTGTGTTCATACACATTTACCCTTAGAAAAAGCTGAAACAAAACACAGGCAACCACGCCGACGCTGAGTCAGGCAGGTTTATGTAGATTCAGGCAAATGGAAGAAGAGTCTTGGAACCTTATAATATCCATGTATCCTTTTACTGAGACAGGCACCATACACAGGCTGGCAAAGAGAGACTCTAAGACTGAGAGGCCAACCAGGAACTACTCTCCTCCTAAGCCCCCTTACACTGTCAAGTGCCCTTAGTCATGGAACATATACACTGTTGCAAATACAAGGCCTCCTGTCTGTTTGTTAACACTTCAAGGTGATGGGCTTTCCTTTGTGTGGAAGGTGAAAAACAGTCTGACTTAAACCCACTTCCCTTAGAGCCACCATAGATACCCAGGATTAAAGGTTGAGCTAGAAGTTGATTGACAGATGATAGATACTTGATGAACTTCCCACCAATCTAAACTGCACTGATTGAAAACCTGACTTGTATAAGGTGGACTTAAGTGATAGTTCGCCTTTTTGTGTATATAAATATTCCTCACTCTGGGCAATTCAGGCATACCACTCAAGTGTTTCTTAGGTCTGCACAATCCTAATAAAACTCAGGCACAAGTTAGTATTTTACTTCAACCTGGTCTCATTCATCCAGATGACAGCAATTACACAGAGTATTCTGGAAGTGAAATCAGGTTAAAACGGGCAAAGCCTCTAACCAACAAGTCACTGGTTCACATCACCCCCTGTGCATAGAAGTTGCCAAAGTCACAAAGCAGTTTAACAACAGGGTTTTATTAAAAGGGAAATTAACCAGAAAAATGAAAAGTTCTCAAAGCCACGAGTGGCCAGTTATCCTTCCCTAATCGCCATGTAATGCGAAAGTCCCAAACACATGTCCATGATAGTGCTCTTTTGCCCCTCCGAACTTGAAAGGTAGGCATTCCTACAAGTCCAGGCTTTCTCCAGGGTCCTTTCTCTCCAGCATTCCAAGCTTCTCTGCTTCTCTTCCCTCTTCCCATTTTTTCTCTCAGACTGAGCCTACCAGGGTATTTTGGTGCCAGTACAATTTTTAACTGGGTCACTACCCTGTATCAGGAGGAAGAAACTAGTGATTTACTTAGTTACTTTTCCTACCTTAGGGATGCAGGGAAATCCAGAGTTAGTTTTTCAGAAGTAAATCATAATATTTTACTGAATGGTAGTCATCTACTCAGTTTGTGGTTGGAGACCAGATCCTAAGTTGAAAATATATTGGTGACTAAGGAAAGAGAGCCCACCCAATGTGAAGTATGTCCTATTATAAATCGATCACTTATTTCAGGAAGCACTGAATTTTAAACCAATTACTAGCATGATTCATAGCTTGAAAAGTTACCTTAGATGAGATTTTATAGTAAAGTTCTAGTTCTATAATAGCTTTCTCAATCTGCCAACTCATGCCAAGTCATCAATGCATATGTGAGCTATTGAATTTCAGGGAGCAGTGTGGGCAGTAACACTAGCTGTAATCTTAATGGTTGTTAAAAGTTCATTTTAAATAGTTCTGAAATTACAAATCCAGCTTGAAAAGTCTATGCAGACAGCTGGAATGTGGATGGATTTCTCAAGCACAAGGTGAAGGAAAATAATGACAATCATTCAGTGAATTTACAATGGTAAAAAGGCAAAATCATTTTCTGAAGCCAAGCATCTTCTTTAAAGTATGAATGATTATGAAAAGTTGTCTATACTGATCAAATAAAGCAAAACATTTCAGTAGTTTGCACATCATTGGGAGTTCTGTTGACAGAGTTATCATTCTTTTAACCCCAATTAATCTTTGGCTTAGTGGACCACAAGGCCCTCTTTAATATTGTTGCAATTTATGACTTGGATCTATACTTTAAAGCAGTCTCTGCTTTTATCAGTAGGAAGATAACTGAATTGCATTTAGGAAATATTTAATTTACGTGAAGATCATAATTTTCCCATTGGGACCCTTCTTTCTGTAGCCTATATATTGGGCTGCTTTTAAAATGTCACATTATCTTCATGAAAAGTAGTGGCTGCTTTTTCACAGAAGTCATTTTTTATAGTTAAATCTCTCAGCTATTCCACAGTGTTTCTTCTGAAGTGCCAAAAGAAATGAGAACACATTTTTATTTTAGTTTCCTTATTAAAAGCTTCATTTTCTTGAACAAATAGATTGAGTTTAAGTCTGTGGGTCAGTAGAAATGATTTCTATAGGTAGAAATATTTAACCCCCAAATTAGTTAATATGAAATCACACTTTGAGATAGAGCCGGTATCTTAAAAAATTATTGCAGGGTTTGAGGAATACTTTTTTCTTTGAAAAGGCTGGTATTTCTGAAATTACTCAGAAGGCAATTTATAATATATCTATATCTATCTATATCTATCAATCAATCTATCTATCTATGTATCTATCTATCTATGTATCTATCTATCTATGTATCTATCTATGTATGTATGTATGTATGTATGTATGTATGTATGTATGTATGTATGTATGTATGTATCTATCTATCTATCTATCTATCTATCTATCTATCTATCTATCTATCTATCTATCTATCTATCTATCTATCTATCTATCTAAACTATGCCTAAATAGGAAAAAAAGTTTGTCTATAACTGTGTTGAAGTAGGAAAAGTTTCTGTCCAAAATTCCCTGTTACCAAACATTTGAGACTAGTAAGTACCAGAACACATGTTTTGTAACAGAAGGGTTGTAGAAGAGTATTTTTAAATACCACAGAGGAGAAAATAGATCTCTCTGATTGCCACTTTTCATTATTATACATTCTCAGAGGGTATAATTATGTATAATGAAGAAATACTCAAAATGGAACATTGTAAATCAATAAAAATGCATACCTATTGAGGTGTTATTTCAGCAGAATATATACTGAAAATGAAATTCTAAAAAGAGAATATTACATTAAAATTACATTCATGGGAAAATTCTAACTAAAAGTTAGATGTTCATGTGAAAAATAAGAGAACATAGTCAGAGAAAAGCAATTTTAATAGCATCTATGATATCTTCTTTCCTTATGAAGAGTTTCATTAAGCTACTGCAGATTTTATTAGGTGTTATGAAATAAAGAAAATATGCAATAACAATGAGAATCTTTAAATAGTTCTCTTTCCTATTTGTTATTAGTTGTTTGAGAAGCATGCTTTAGGAAAAACTGAATGAATGAAAAGCAGTATCTCATTGAAATGAATAACTTATGAATATATAGATTGATAACTGTAGAAATGGACACACAAAAAGAGAGAAAACCAACTATCCCTTATCTGTCTGAATTATGCATTTTTCCTTTGAATTTTATCAAAACATATATTGTCATATTTAAGTAATACAGAGAAAACATTTTTAATCCTAATGTTTCATTAAGTCCTCCTTCATTAGGCAAAATATATGGAAATAGTTTTTTTTTATTTCATATAGTTGTAAAATCTTGTGAATGATTTGGTGAATACTTTCCAAGACACTAGCAAAGGACAGTTTTGCAAAGTATATAGAAAAGTTTTTAAAACTTCTCTAGTAAGGGCATAATGGCATGACTTTGATTTAAAGCTCTCAGCTTTGGCAAAAAAACTAAATTTAACTTCATTAAACTGAGCATAGTGTGTTAAATACAGATCAACTCATTATTGAGCATCATCTCAATCATTGATGAGAGCTCTCTGAAAGGCCCATCATTCTAACATTAAGTGTCATTTTATCACCAGACAATAAATGCCTGATTAAAATGCTAAATGAATGGGGATCATTGAGAAGCCATATTGAAGGTATCTTCTAGCTTATTATTAAAGTCTGCAATAAAGGGAAATATTAATGAAAATGACTCATTCCTTGTCTCACTGTCTTTCATGTGTGTCTTCTTCCATTGCCACTGATATAGCCCAGAGTAAATGGGGATATTAGAATTGCGCTTTAGGTTCTCTCACCTAAATTTATGCACATGTTACTGTGGTGCTCACTAGCACTTGTGTGGATAATGATGACATATATAGATAATTTGGGAATTATAGATCTATTAATTTGCATATCTGTAGTTTAGAGAAATGATGTACAAGATTAACTATATTATGACTAATTAATTACTCTAGTTAAATTTTTACCTAAAACCAAAATATGTTTTTAACTGTCTTAAGTTACTTTATAAGATAATACATCCTGTCATTCAGTGAGTTTTAGCCAAATTTATGTGTTTTTAGCCCAAATTTATTTTATAAATTCAGGGAAAAAAACTTTCTAAATGGGTTATCTAAACTAGATAATCTGTTGGTCACCTCATGTGAAAATATAAGAAAATATTTCAATTGATTGCCTGAGTTAGTTTTTTCTCCAGAAGTATTAAGTCACTTTAGCAAAATATAGCAAAGTTACAAGTACATGTCTTCTGCATTGCCATGAATGAATATTTGACTCAATAGTTCTGTCATTGTGTGTTAACTTAGGCACACTCATTCCTTTTGCAAAAATGAATATAGATCAAATAGAATATGTTTGTGATATGCTCTACATTATCAGCAGACCCAAGGAAACAAGAAATAGTTCCTTCTCATGACAAAGGATCCAAGTAACAACTAGAATAATGAGTATATTTAATACTTAGGCATCCCACAGAAGTTTTACTCTATTAGAGAAGCAATCACTATCTGATAACCTGATCATTTAAATGACTAACAATTTAGTATTCCCATAAGGATTTGTCCTATGGGACAAATTCTTTGTTCCCATTCTTTAGATAATAGGGTCAAATTACTTTGAGAATGATCAAAGGTAAATAATCTATTTTCCAAACCAATAAATAGAGCCCCAAATATTCCAAACTGTTTCAGAAATTATCAGGATAAAAGGGGGGGTGGGGAAGGAGAGGACACAAAAGTCTAAGATGGTGCACAGATGATAGGTGATGGAAGTCCCTCGGGGCAGACTGTGATATAATATATGTGTGTGTGTATGTATGCAATCAATAAAAAGTAAATAAAAAATAAAAATAAATTATCAGGATACTGTGAAGCATTGAATTTCAGATTAATTAGCACTTTCTTATAAATATATATAGTTTTACTCAAATTCGCTCACTCAGAAAGTCATTATTGAATCCTACTCTTAAGTATCAAAGGAATAATCATTCATAAAGAAAACTGCATGCCTTGAAAACTGTGCTAGAGAAAATCAACATGGAAATCACTTTAACATAGTGTAAAATGCTGTAAAAAGGAATAATGCTTTTTGAGGTAACATACAAAAGAACAAGATACTGATTTGAGGAAATCACAAAGAACATGACACTTAACTGAATTTCTGAAGAATGACTTCAGCTGTGCAGAGGAATGTACTTGCTAAAGATAACATATTAGAACCATGAATCCAGAAAAGGAGACAATATATTCAGAATATATTTTGGTAACTTTGTGTATGAAAACATTTTGTATGAAAACGTTTTGATAACTTTTTGTATAGGTAAATGATATATAGTTGTAAAACAAAAATCTAATTGAATATGTATGCATGTACATAAACACATACTTAATTCTATCACTGGGCCATTATGGTCTATTTGAAGACTACATGTTCTGACCATATTTTTAAATTTTTATTTATTTATTATTTATTTTAACTAATATATATATATTTTTTTTTTTTTCACATCATTGTGATCCCTGGGGGTCACGTACCACCTCCCCTCCCTGGCCACTCCAGCTGGTCCCCACTCCAGTTGTGTACTTTAGTTGTCAATATATTAGTGAAACCATTTGGTTTCTGCCTTTTCCTTTTGACTCGTTCCTGCTAATATGATTTCTTCTAGGTACATCCATGTTACCAAAAAATCATCAAATTTGTCATTTTTAATTAATGCCTAATACTCCATTGTGTATATATACCACTTCTTTTACATCCAGTCATCTGTCTTGGGGAATTTGGGTTGTTTTCAAATCCTTTCAATTATAAATAATACTACAATAAACATCTGAGCACAGGTGTCCCTTTGTACCCACATTGAGGTCTCCTTCGGGTAGATTCCCACAGAGCAATTGTTGGGTCAAATGATAGTTCCATTTTCATTAGTTTGAGAGTCCTCTACACTGCTTTCCATAGTGGCTGAACCAGTTTAAATTCCCACCAGCAGTGTAAAAGTATTCTTTTCTCTCCACATCCACTCCAGCACTTGTTGTTGTCTGTTTTTTGGAACTGACCATATTTCATTAACCCTTGTTATAATTGCCTTTGGCAATTTGTACTTTAAAATTATTCATTGGGCTTAATCTGAGATTGTTTCAAAACCAGAGATCAAATCTACTATTGCATTTGTTGTAGAAAAATTATTCTAGACACTGTTCACTATGGCACTCTCATTATGAATCTCCACATGTGAAATTTGATTTATAACTTAATTCCATGAACAGTCTTTTTATTTGTTCCTATGAGATTTTGCTTTCTGCTCTGTAAAAAGAATGTATCTAGTGATCATATGTTCATTTGTCTGTGGCTATTAGGAAGTGATAGGAAATGTGTAGATTTCAGATACTTCAATTTATATTTTAACTGTTTTGGATCCTCTGTTTATGCTAATGTTTTAATACCATTTTGTTGTTTGTATTTTTTGTGTCAGTTGTTATGAACCTGTGACCCAGATAGAACTGGCTAGTTAATAAACAAACAATTATGAAAACATCCTACAGTCCATTAGCTCCTTATGCTCATTTTTTCTTCCATTTCTAACTTAAATTCCTTTAAATTCTTAGCATATATTCATATGATTCAGAAATAACAAATATATGACTAATAAAAACGTAGCTTTTAAAAACCTTAGACAGTTTGTGATCTTTATCGCCCCCAGAGGAATTATAGAAAAATGGGATTTATTTCAATATAGATATTTAAGCGACTTATGATTTATTTCTATTCAATATTTTATCATCATTTCTCATTGTACATTCTGTAAATGAAATACACACTTCTCAATTATTTCTGAAGCATCTATTGCTCTGCATGCTGACACTCAGCAAAAATGTTCCCTGGTTTGATCTATCATGTCACATTGCAAATAAGCCATTGTCTAAACATGAGATAAAAACACATACTTCTGTCTCTTCCAGTCAGAATAATAATTGAAGAAAAAATCACTTTGAGGGTTTGAATTATTTAGAATGACAGGAAAAGGGCTCCAAGTCTACTTGGCTGATTAACAGAACCAAACGTACATCATGGTGTGTATTGGATAGCCCAGGGTGGAGAAATAGAGAAGAATAAGTTGAATTAAATTAGGGTAGAAGAGAAGTGATGAGTTCTCTCTCTTTTTCCTATTGTGCCAGTCAAGGTAAGAAGGACACTGAAAAGAGGGTTTTAAAAAGGAAGTTGAAAAGGAAACCATTTTTTTCTTTTCATTTCCCTTAGTTTCTGGAACTTTCACCTCTCATTGTTTGGGGCCATCTACTCATCTCACCATAATTATATCTATTCACATAGCGTTTTTGTTTTTTTTTTTTCTTCCCCAGGGAGACTGCTGCTGAGAGTTTAGTGACCAATGAACAGACATATTTCACAAAATTGAGATTTTTATTCCGAAAGTTTTCTGTACAATTTAAGCCTGTTCTATTGGGAGTATAAATCTTCAATTTCCCCTAAAATTAGATAATTCCATAATTCAGGGAAATGACTGACAAAGTACATGACTTGCTGTATTGATGTGCTAGGTGCTGGTGTAGGTAAAGATCACATAGGCGCTTGCTAAAAACTAAAAGGACTAAACTTTATCATTGCTTGTAACTTAATATTCATATTTTAGGAAACCATCATTTGCTTTAGAAAAAGAATGGGCAGCTTCAAGAAGCATCTGTTTCCAATTTTACTATGCTAATTTTCTGACATATAAAGACTCTGAAGGGAAAACTCAGTTCAGATTTATTCACCAGAAAATAAGAGATTGTTTCTTTATTCCTTTTTTTATGGGTTGTATTTATCTTTTCAGAAAACTTGTATTATATTTTACCTTTCAGGTTCTTCATGACTCTGTCTCTTTGGTATTATTTAAATAATCCTCTCATCTTTATACTAAAATGATTTATTTTATTCTGTTCATTTTCCTTCTTGGTCAAAATCAAATCCTGGGTCAATTTAACCATTTATCTTTAGCATGGCCTGATGGTTACTGCACCATACTGATGAAAACTCACAAAGCTACAAAAAGTGATATTATTATAAACACTGTAACTCACAATGCCCTAATAACTATTTTCCATTTTTAATGCAGCTATCCTCTCTCTAGCTACCTCTCACAGATGCTTCATAGTATGAATATCCTGAATATGTGTACTCAGAAACTCACCTCTTGCTCAGATCATGTCTCTTTCATTCACAAGACAGAACCATCAGAAGGACCCTTGACTTCCCCTCCATCATGAGAACAAATATATTGTACTGTATTCCTCAGAAGATAATGAGGTATCCATCCTTTTCATACATATAGTCCTAGATATCATCATGACCCCAAACCTTTCTGCTCCTTCAATGCCTTGCTCATTTTACAAATTCCCTTAGTCTCTGCAATTTTTTTAAAATTCACTCTTGAAAATAATTTCCTCTTCTTAATTTTGGAATACGCTTAACTTACACTTTAATTTGAAAACTCACTGGGCTCCAGATCTCTTTCCAAATGCCTTGTCATTACTATCCTTACCCTTAGAACCTTTAAAAAAAGCAAGTAATTGCCATATTCACTTCAAATCCTACTCATCCTTAAAATGACTTTGGTTTATCTTAGTCCACTAATAACATTTGATAGGAGCTCCAACAAACTCCAGAGTTTGCTGAAAGCTGGATGCTTTTCAGGTCTCATGATGCTGTTGTGAAGGTTAGTTTTGTGTGTTAATTGCAATTTTCTATGGTAGTCTGAATGATGATAGATTGTAACCTGTGAGAGCAAATATTCTGGTTTTTCATTTTCTGTATCCATAATTTTGTTACACAATATGAAAATATATATTAATGAAAAAGAAATTATGGAGGGAAGTATAACTTCAGGGTAAGTATTATGCAGGGTAAATAGAATTACATTATAAATTTTACAGTACCGAAAAAATTTATTAAAGAACAAATAAATTATATGGGGTAAATATAGTTTCAGGCTAACATATTGCAATACTAAGTTTAAACTCTATTTTGCATTGAAAAATTTACATTCCTGTTAACTAAATATATATTGCATATAGATATAAACACAAGTAACAAAAATGAATAAAATGAAATTCCAAATAGACAATATTAAGAAACAAAGACCAAGGAATGAATATACAATGAATGTAATTAATGTTTAAAGACTGTTCCGGAATTCTTTTTCACAATAATTTTTATAGAGACATAACTTATCTACAGTAAAATGTGGAGTTCTATGGGTTTTGAAAAATTAATACATTTATGTACTAACCCCACAAGATATAGGACATTTCCATCACTTCAGAACATTTCTTTAAATGCCATTAAAACCAGCCCTCCTTTAGAAATCCCTGGAAATTTATCCACTTAGTTGGAAGTTAGCAAGTTGAGATCCAAATTTCATATTACATATGAAGTATACACACACGTACCACACATACACACGTGCATACAATCTAAATATTTTTTTTCCCTAACAGTATATCTGTGTTCTCATAGTATTAAGGAAAGCTGCTTCTCTAGAATGAGAAAATTCACTTCCATACTTAATTTGAATCTAGGATCTCCTCGGGTAGCCATTTTTCTTGGTCACATCTAGTTCAGTCGATTAGCATTGTCTAGTTACCTATGTAACTTGCCTCATGTTGTTTAGAGACTATCTCCCTTATCCTTTGTTATTCATTGGTGACAGATAGCATTCTCTCTTTAGAAGAAGCTGCACTTCATTAGCCTGTTATTTTGATCTGGCAGGGTTACAAACACCCAGTTTTATTGATGCTATTAGTATTATTGTCATTGTTTACATTTTGTTGTTATTACTCATGCAGGCCTCTGCTAAGAATTATCCTGGGACAAATCTTTACAACTTGGATATGGGAAAATTTGAATATATTCTTGATTCTAAGATCTCGTAAATAAACCTGAAGAGGTAGTTTAGTTATGACTTTCACATGTTGATCCTGCCCTGAGGCTTGGTGCTTCAGCAGTATCTGAGAATTTTGTTCATTGCTCAGCTCTTGGTTAAACTACATTCATTTGGCATTTATCTCATAAATGATAGACTATAGTCATGAGACCCAGCTAATCTGGTTATAATCCTGCAGTGTATTCTGGGGATAAAAACATTAATTTTGTTAGTTCTTGAAAAAGAGCTTTTAGAGAGTACCTAGGGCATCTGGCTTTACCCTATTCTCTGGTTCTAGCTAGGCCAAATATTTTATTCCCAATGCTGTCTTCAATTCCCCACCTTCCAATTCTCTCTCCCTGAAAATGTTAATTTGATAATTAACAGATAATTTGGGGCAGTTGTTAGAGTTTTTTTCCCAACTGCACAAAGTACATAATTATTTGACTTTCAGCTATTTAGATTACTGACTCCAAGCAGACAGTAATTTCCAGTAAACTTTTTTTCTTACATGAGAAAAAATTTTATTTTTTTGCTAGAAAAACTATACTCACATGTTGACTTTTTAAAATCAAATTTCCTAAAGCTACAGAGCCAGTAGTCAAATGGTCATTGACACAATAGGTGATAATTTGCCCAGTAGCTTTGTTGCTCATGACTTAAAGAACTTAAGTTTGAAGATTCAGAAACAGTTTCACATTATCTATTATTTTTTATTATTTTATACTTGAAGGTGTGTTAAATGCTCAGACTTTTGTATTTTTCAGATTTTTTTCCTACTATAATGATACAAAGTAAATTCAAAATAGCTTAAGTTGAAAGGAAGATGCACTGACAACTTGTTTAGCTATTATCTATGAGCATGATATTTTATATTGTATTTAAATGGGTAATGGAGTATGCTGTAGAAAATAAATGTGTATAGATGAGCCAAAAGACATCAAAGTATAGAGATCATTTATTACAGCTAGACAAGGATTATAGTAGTATAGTATAATGATAAATAATCTAAAACATTTACTCTTACATACTTTTCCCATTGAAAAGTGTTCTTATTGGATTACAAATACCTATAGAGAAGCACAGTGGATTTGAAAGAGTAAAGAATTTGTTGAGAAAAGGCAATTGCAAACTCTAGGGAGAGAAGGTTGATTATGGATGAAAGGCAACTTATTTGAAAAAGCTGGTCAAGAAAACAAAGTTATATCCTATTGTCTCTTTGAATACCAGAAATCAACATGGTCAGTGCAAAGTTTATTAATAAATCTAGATGGGAATTTACTATGCATCTTTTGAGATGCTCTATATAACATAATAACTTCAAGGTTAAACTCAGCATAAGAGGTATCACTTAGATACAATACAGAAGGTTGCTTGGGAATATAGCCATTTTAACCATGGCAATTCTTATCAACAAGCAGGAAGGATCTTTCTAGTTCTTTTAACAATATCTTACAGTTTTTATTGTTTAAGTTCTTCACCTCTGTTGTTTAAGTTTACTCCTAAGTATTTCATTCTTTTTGTTATAACTATAAATTGTATTTATTTTCTTGATTTCTTTCTCTTATGCTTTAATGTTTGCATATAGGAACACAACTGATTGTAAACTTCTTTCTAACTTCCCACTTTGATGATGTACTGATTGACTTTCAGTTAGTTCATTAGTGAAGTGACTAGGGTTCTCTATATTATGTTATATGAGATGACTGGCAGCTTTATTTCTTCCTTCTCAATCAGAAAACCTTTGATATCTTTCTCTTGCCTGGTTGCTCTAGCTAAGAATTCCAATACTATGTTGAATAATAGTGATGAAAATGAACATCCTTGTTTTGTACTATATCTTAGGGGGAAAACTCAGTTTTTTATCATTTAGACAAACCATCATTAGATTGGTTTGTCATATATATATGTATATATATATACATATATATATATAGTCTTTATCATATATATTTCTTCTATTTCTCCTTGATTCAGTGTGGGGTGGTTGTGTATTTCTAAGAATTTGTTCATGTCTTCTAGGTCATTTAACATATTAGCAAACAAATGTGTCCAGTAATATCTTTTGAGTCTCTGAATTTCTGAGGTGTCTGTTGTGATTCTCTTGTTAGTAATTTGTCTATTTTGGTTTTTCCCCAAAGAACCAGTTATTGTCTTCATTAATCTTTTGCACTATAGTTTTTTAAATTTCTATTTCATATATTCCTACCCCAATTTTTATTACTTCTTTCATTTGATTGGCTTTGGTTATGTATGTTCACCTTTTTCTAGTTCCTTAAGGTGAGAGATAACATTATTTGTTTGAGTTTATTTGTGTTTCTTGATATAGGCCTATTTACTATATGTGACCCTCGTAGTACTACATTTGCTGTGTCTCATAGGTTCTAGTAGGTTGCATCAAATTTTTATTTTTCTCAAAGTATTTATTGATTTCATACTTGTTTCTTCATTTTTCTAGTAGTCATTCAATGCTGTGTTGTTTCATTTCCACATATTAGATTTATTTCCCCTGCTTTCTTTGTGGTTGATTTCTACTTTAATACCCTATCAAAGACTCAATGGCATTCTTCAAAGACATACAACAAACTACTGAAATTTAAAAAAAATACACACAAAAGACCTGAATATCCAAAGTAACCCTAATAAAAAAAAAAAAAAACAGAGGGAGAGGGAAATAACAGTGGTATCATATTCCCAGACTTCAAACTATACTACAAACTATATGATACAGGGACAATAACAGATGCCCAAACAAATGGAATAGAATTACAAGCCCATAAGTAAAGTTATACTTAATGGGCACATATCTATATATATATATATAGATATAGATATAGATATAGATATAGATATAGATAGATATAGATATAGATAGATAGATATACCTATATCTATATCTATATCTATATATATCCATATATATGACAAAACATAAACGAGTCTTTCAAAAATGGTGCTGACAAAGATGACAGTTACATACAAAATGGTGACTTGATTGCTATCACATACCTTACACAAAAAATGACACAAAATGGAAAAAAAAACAAGAATTGCATGTAAGACTTGAAACCACAAAATGCATAAAATGTAACATAGACAAGACATTCAATTATAGACTTAAGTGAGGATTTCATGAATTCATTTCTAAAAGCAAGAGTGAAAAAGAGAAAACAAGCAACTGAACTGGGACTACATCAAACTAAAAAGCTTTCAAAAAGTGAAAGGAAATTTACTAACACAAAATAGACACCCCAGTAGTGAATGGGAGAAAATATTCGCATAGCATATACCCGATATAGGGCTGATATCTAAGAGTTGTAAAGAACTCATACAGCTCAACAACAACAAAATTAATAACCGAATCAAAACATGGGCTGAAAAGCTAAAAAAGTACTTCTTCAAAAAAGTTATATGCATGGCCAAATATAAAAACATATTCATAATGATTTATCAACTTGGAAATATAAATTAAAATAACTATGATATGTTATCTTACACTTTTGTGGTAGGTCCATATCATAAGACTAGAAACAGTATATATTGGTAAGGTTGTAGAGATAAAGGAACCTTGATACACAATTGAATGTAGACTGATCCAGTCCCTAAGGAAAACAGCATGGAGTTGGTAAGGTTGTAGAGATAAAGGAACCTTGATACACAATTGAATGTAGACTGATCCAGTCCCTAAGGAAAACAGCATGGAGATGTCTCAAAATATTAAAAACAGATCTACCATATGATTTAGCAGTTCTCATCCTAGACGTCTGCATAAGGAATACAAAAACACTATTACAAATGGATGTATGCACCCTAATGTTCATTATAGCACTATTTGCTGTAGGTAAGTTTAGAAACAACCTATGTGCACAAAGACAGCTGAATGGATTACAAAGTGTGGTGTATATTCACAACAGAATGCTACTCAATTACAAAAATGATAAAATCTTGACATTTGTTATATCATAGGTGGAACTAGAGGGGATTGTATCAGGTGATATACATCAAGGGGATAAAGAGAAATACTTGATGCTGTCATTTATATGTGGAATATAGAGAGCAAAAAAAAAAAGGTCAGTTAATTCAAACCCATGACAAACTCTAGAAATCTAACTCTAGAAATGAGGCTAGCAGAAGGGGGGAAATAGAGGGAAAGCAAAGTGAAGAAGGACCACAGCATACAATGTTGGAGTACAATGGGTGAATTTGTTGGTTGTGGTATGATCATATACATCTGACTCATATACAGTGTTTTTAATCAGTGTTATCAATAAAAACTAAATTTACAAATAAATGAAATACATAAAGTGACTAAGTTAAATTAATCACAAAAACTTGTAAGTTTTCAGGATTTATTTTAGCCCAATACTTCAATTTACAGATGATCAAATAGACTAAAAGAATGTACTCCACAATTTCTTTTTCAAATCTGATAATCATTTATGTGTGATTAAAAACAAAAAATTAAAAACCAAATATATATGATTTATTGCTCAATGTAAGAAGAAATACTAAAATACTCTAAGTAGTGGTCCCTATTAAAAGTTCTCAGATGTCCTTGTAAATCTAACAGTACTATCTCCATTTTCATCCCATAAGTCACTTTGGAATAAAAGTAAACCTACATGTCATGCTTAGGATAGTATAAGTTTATCTCAACAGCATTATTACTTAAGAAAAAATGAGTAATAAATCTTATTTCTAAATAAAGATTTGATAACCACTATTTAACAAAAAATAATACACTGAGTAAAACTATGTTAATCCAACAAGACTGAAATGTATACTGATAGTGGGAAAGTTATGACATGATGTGGATTGAATTTAAATGTATTTATTGCACTTGCAATTTAAAATATGCAAATCTGAAAATCATACAAGATTGATTAAAAATTTAATTACCCCTATTTTTCAGAGTTTTACAATAAAGGAAGTCATAAAATCAGAGTATGAAGAAATGTCTTCACAGCACTTATGAGAAATAGGGAAATCTATTGATATTAAGAACTGCAAAGGAAGATTTCTATAAAGATTTAACTTTAGCTGGAAAGAGGCTTCATATAAAAGATTCACAACCTTGACTTTGATTAATTCAATATGTTTTATTGCCTCATATGTGCTTTAATTCAAGCTAAATTATCTGCTATTAAAAAAGTTTTAGCTTCAAAGTTCTTCCTTATCCAGAAGAAGCAAAAGTAAAGTATCTTTATTTATAATTTGTCTTATTTAACCTTTTTTACAATTTTTTGCAGTATTTGGGTAGTAAATGTGTACGATTATCCACATTTCCAGGTTTTCGTGCTTATTTCATAATAAAATTTTAAAATATTTATAGTAATTATCAATAATTATTGAAAATTTCATTATCTTATAGACAACATTGTATTGATTAATATTCCAAACAACCATAGTTTTATATACTGTTTCATTGGTGACACCTGAATGTCATTAAAATAAAATATTTAAAATAACTTACCAGGGGAACAGGATGGGATAGTCTGCCTTTTAAGATATGTGTAATACTGTAAAGGTTTGCATTAACCAAAAGATTAATGCTTCATATTATCAAAAGAAACAATTATCATTTAAAAAAAATCTTTGTAGCAATTGATTGTTAGCAGTGGGTAAGTGGGTCGATAGTTCAAATCCTGAATGATTTCTATTAAGCTTGTGGCCACAAGTAAATTATTTCATCTCCTGAATAGTCAATTTGTATTAACTGTTTATTATTATGTTACATTGTATGTGTATATGATTATTCATAATTCATATAGAGAGACTTGATACAGAGAACTATAATCTATATTTTCAAATACATTTTCACATACATTCACATACACCACATGTATTGCGAAGTCTTTTAACATAGAAATGACTGTATAATTTCATGTCTACTAGTCATGAAGTGGTTTGTGGCTTAAACATCAGAAAGTTTATATTTTTTGGACACTCAGTTTTTGGGTAAAACATGGGTGGGTCATGAATTAATGCCTCATTATCTTTATCTCAAACTTATTCTAGCTGGAAACTAATACTGTCTCTCTTACTTTGATTAGTTATGAACATCTGTATTTTTATATGATTCATGGATATTTTAATTTGAAAGTGGGAAAAACTGCGTTAAGGACTGCTAGTCATGTAAAGTTTGAAACTCAAAATACTATAATATCCTGAAAATTATAATATCCTGAAAATAAATAAGGGCCGGGCATGGTGGTGCATGCTTGTAACTGGCAGCCTAGGAAGCTGCAGCAAGGACCAGGGATCACAGTTTGAGTCCCACTTGGGGCAATGTACTGAGAGTTAGTTCCAAAAAAATAGCTGGGCTGGTGGCACATACCTGTAATCCCAGCTACCTGGGAAGCTCAGACTGGAGATTGCTTGAGCCCATGGTACCCCGGGCAACATAAGCCTGCGGTTCCACGGGCAAAAATAGAGAGACCTAGTCTCAAAAAAAAGAAAAGAAATTTAAGGATACAATTTTAAATTCAATTACTTTATAATCTTGCAAGTAAAAATATACACACACCTCATCTATTGATGGTTTCCTTAAGCCTTCCTTTTTTTGTTGTTTTTACTTGTAGAGTTATTAATTAATAAGGAATCTACATATCATAAATTCAGTTTATATCACTGACTTAAGTGCTAGTATTTTAATTTTTGAAGTATCCATAAATTGAATTTTAAAGAAACATGCTTTCCCTATTAAGTTAGAAAAGAGACATATAGTTCACAACCAAAATATTTGAGCACACTTTTTTTAGGTTGTTTCAACAAAATGTGTGTTCTAATAATGTACAAGAATTACAAAGCATTATCTTAATGCCATTCCTAATATTTATGCATGATATTGAGTATATTTGTGAAGGGAAATCAATATGTAAAATAAATGTAAAAATATCTACAAAAATATGAACAAGGATGTATTTTTATATTTTAATTACTCCCATCTGATGCATTTTATTAAATTACTAGTAAATAGTTCGGATTCCATTAAACAACAAAACCAAAAAATGGTACAGGTATATGCTAATCTTTAAACTGCTTATCCATTATAAGATATATGAGTGCATAGTCATCCATAGGTGCAAGTGAAACCATATTTTTTGGCAACCTATCTGCCTCATAATACTTTTATGCTTTCTGAACTAGTAACTTAAAAATTAATTTACAAGTAAGAACACTTAAACTTTAAAATGTTTATGACATTGCCAAATGTATACACTTTAAAACTTAGATTTGTCTGACTCTGCAGTTCTTATCAGTTGTATACACTTTGGGATCACTTACGGTAGTAAATCTTTAACATACGATTAGATCCTTAAAGTCGGGAGAGGAATTCATAACTTATACTGAATTGGGCTAACAGTCCCATGCCAATCATCTCAACAAAACTCTCATTCTTACAAGGGCAGTGCTTTCCTCAACTTGGATCTATGGGCTCATTAATGACCTTTAGAATTCAAGTCTGGTTAAATCAAGCAAATTTTACCTAATTGGGTTGCTCATCAACTAGTATCCAGTTATGATATATTATTTAGCTATTGCAGAATAACAAACTGACCCCAAACTTAACAGCTTCAAATAATAAGATTTGAGTTCATAATTAGCGTATAATTGTGTAATTGAGGCTGGACTCAGCTAGGTGTTTTTCCTCGTTTCCACTGAGATCTGATTAGATTGCAGTAAAGTGTGGATAAGATTAAGAGGTCATTTTCCTGCTGGGGGTCTCAGCTGGAACAATTGAGGTAATGAGGTTTTGGTTCATGAGGTCTCTCATCATTCAGTTAGTTAACGGGGACATATTTATACAGTGGCTGCAAGAAAGTAAACAGATACGCAACAATTGTTCAGATCTAGACTTTGAACTGATCAAGATCTAGACTTGAGTGGGCATAGCTGGGCTAGGAGGAGGCTAAAAGAGTGATATCACCCTAGGGGAGAGTAAGAAGAGAATATGAGAGAGTACTAAAACCTGTAAAATCCACCAAGGACACAGACATTCTTTTTTAGCTGCTAGAAACAACAATGAACCTGTCTGGATTTGGGTGACTGCAATATATACATGTTTAAAGGATAAAAAAATAAGTGATTATATTTTTTGATGGGAGGAGCTACTGGAGACCTCCATGCAAAAAAGAAAGAAAGAAAAAATTGAATAAGATGAGATTTAACCAAAATGTTCCTATTTTATAATTAAGAAACAGGTAGTTGAGAACCAGGTTTTGGTAAAGAAGACAGGGATCCTAGATCCTGTTAGTGTTCCTAGTAACTCATTGTTATTCATAAGGGCAGAGGTATGATAATTGTGATTAGCAACAATTATGATTAGGGAAAATAAGGATAATGAGAACTCACAATTATGTGTCACAATTTTATGCCAATTTCACCTCAGTACAGTTGGAAAGAACCCAAAAATCATCTCTTCCAAACACTGGGTTAAGACATGGAATCAAAATGTTTGTGATAATATTAATTTCCTCAGTGCATATCATTATATAAAATATTTTTTTGAGGAACAATTATTTGTTTGGGGGTCAATTTATATTAAGCAAATTCTGAAATACGATTTTTATAACATTTAAACTGGTGTGACTGATGCAAACTGAAAAATATAAATGATGTAACTTTACTGATTTGAAATCAAAGAGATATTGAAAATGAATCAATGATTCCAAGTTTATGTTCAGGAAATTAAAACACAACACATTCAATCACACAACAATAATATGACAGCTACCTTAAGTTCTTGAGACACGAACATCACCCTCCCTACTTGATTCATCCTTTGTGTAGCATATAACGTTGATAAGAGGAGACTGGGAGGTACTACTCTTAGGAGAATAGAATCGAACTGTGCTGGAAAAACTCTGGACATCATTTGGGTCACTGCAGTGAAGTATGAAATGGAGTTATTTCAGATGAAAACAATCAGATTTGATGAAAAGTTTGGGCAATGGCCCCTATGAGATAAAGCAAATGAAACTGCTCTCCTTCGACCTAGAGGAAGGAAGGATGATTTCGTATTTACTAGAGACGTGAGTGTATGAAACGGCCCTGCACAATAGATGAGAAGCAGGTCTCTTTTTCCTCAACACAAGAGTAAAAGGGCTCTAATTACATTATAAATCAGAGAGACAGTCTATCCTATAACAGTTACAAGATCCTGAAAAGAATTATCTTAAGGGTTAGAGTAGAATCTGCTTCTCTGAATATGAAGAGTCAATTTTAATGGTACTCTGAATAGCTCAGGCTGAGAAATGTCTTAGCTGACCTCTCTGAACACACTTTAGCTCTGGATTTGTTTCCCAGGACTTCAGTATCATTTTTCAAAGGCAAATTTAAATTGAATCTCAATACATCTGAATAAAAACAGCATCTGTATAAATGATTTCAAATCCCTCTTCCCTGATTAGTGGTTGTTTTTTTAAAGACAATGGAAAACATGAACCAAAAAGAAATAAAATTTCCTCATGTCTGCTAAATCAGTAAAAGAGATTCTAGAATGTTAGCATGTTACAGTAAATAAAATGCTAACATCTTGCAATAACTTCTAAAAACAGAGGGCATGGAGGAGTGTGCTCTGTGGCCGTTTTGTGTGTTTTCGGAGGTATAATGTGAACAAGTTACTATATGTAGGACTAAAAAATAAACCAAGGAATCTGCTAAAAATTCAAATAGGAATAACAGTTTTTAAAGTATTCTATTCAAAGCATACAAGAAACTGGGGAAGGAGAATGAAAAACAGTAAGTGCCAAATATAAACTGGGAGTGAGGTTACTCGGACTATGTTGTAATCTGTATATCTTATAGCAACAATGTGCAATTGTTCAAATAAAGGAAAATTACTACGCTGAGCACAGGGGAACCTTCTAGGAGAAAACAATTTCAAACAGATTTTTCCCCATTCAGGAATACATCTGAGGAGGGGTGAATCAATGACTGTAAATTATCTATAGTATTGTTAACCAATTTACTTCAATAAAACTATACAATTAAAAAAATAAAAGCAAAATCAATGGGAAATACTAAGTAAAATAACCAACAAGATGGGGAACATGTGAAACAGGAACCAGCTGGAAAAAAAAATCAGAGAAATCCCATTCATATGTTACTTTGGAATTTTCACTATACTGAAAAAGTTTGCTGTGTTACAGAGTGGACACTAATTTTACATAAGGAAGACTTGGAAAAATAGAGTAAGGAAAGAGAAGTCAGTAAATTAAAGAAGTCAATCACTTACAAACTGCAAAATAAATAAATAGAAAAACATTATGGAATAGGATTTAATATATACTCTGACAGACATCATCAGAAAAATATATAGTGGAAACAAAAAATATATTTAATGTATCAGAGTCAGTTTATAAAATTCTAGCAAGAAGATATTAATTATAAAAGCTATCATTAATTTTAGATAATAACAATTTTAAAATCAAAGTAGACAAATCAACCATATACTTGACAACATTGGATTGAAAGGGGCAGAAAAAATGACTAATAAAATAAGAATTAAAATATGTTGGTCTTTGAAGCATGCATAAAGAGAGAGAGAGAAAGGAAGTAAGGGAGGAAGAATTCAGAGTAGGGATGAGCACAAGTGAATGGATGACTATTAACAGGTGACACGGTGGTAGGAGAAACTTGGGGTGCACAATAATATAAGAAAATATGTATAATCAAAAAAATTAAAAAAGAAAACATATTAATTTATTGAAATTTGCTGGGTTATGGTAAATAGTAATGGAATACCTATCGCAGTTTTAAGCAAATGCAGTTAGAAAAAAAGGAATCAGGGCTCTGTGGAGATACAAGAAATGACTGATTCAGGGAAGCTGTGCCAAAAGGAAGTTTCTATTTCTGCTAACAAAGAAGTCAAGCAAATAGTAACAATAGCAACAATAAAACAGATGGTAACTTGTCAAAAGGAGAGGATCAGTTCAAGGAACTCCATCTACCAATTTTGGTACAATTTATACATTGAAATGAATAATACCAGGGTTGAATTAAGCACATAAACTAAATGAACAAATAAAGGGGAAAAACTCTCCATACAAATAAAAACTGAATCATGAATGAGAAATGGTTATTTCTAAAAATTGACATAGTAAAATGATTATACTTGTTCCAGTCAAGAATCATAGTTGGATAATAAAATAATTGTAAGTAACATAATTAAAGAATGGGATATTTTCATACAATCTTAATAATCATCTCAAAGAACAGTTATTAATCACAAAAAAGAAAATAGCTTTTTTTTTTACCATGGAGAAATTTAGTGGACACTCCTTGACACAGAGATAACATATATCATGAAGGAATGACTGGTTTGACTTTCTGTACTTTCCACTATACAAGACCGTTATACTGTATCTTGAAAGAAAAACGTTGAATTAATCAAATCATGAGGAAACACACTGTAATGTATAGAAATTCTGCAGGACAACTGGCTATTTGTGTAAAATATTTCAGGGGCATAAGAGACAATAGGGATGAGAATGATGTTTTCTTTAATATTAAAGAAGATGAAAAATCCATGACAATTCAATTCAATCTCAATGTTGACTGTAATTTAACTGTTAATTTTACATGGTTGCCAGATTACCTCAGTGTGAATATATATGTGCATGTGTGTAAGGGAGTGGGGTGGGGATTATGTTGGGAGAACTCTTCTTATTCTGAAGTATCTGATGTGGAAGTGTCACATTGTCTGCAGCTCTCAAACACATCCATAAAAATACAAGTAGGCATATGTGGATAAAGACATGAAATCAGTTGCAAAATAGGAAAATTGGAGAATCTAAAAATATAAAAATTAGGTATTTGTAAGTATTCTTTGTGTTTTTCTTGGAACTTTTTTGTAGCTTTGCAATTCATGTGGCGGCATTTCATTAGATTCTAAAATAAAAAGCAAATAGATTATGTATCAAAATCACAAGAGTAATCTCAATTATTTCCAGAAAATGAAAATTCAAATCTTCGAAAAACTGTCATCTTTAAATATTACATGGTAAAATAGTGCTACAGAAGATTGATCTGTAAGCAGCAAGTGTGATATGATCTTTGTATGTGTATATTTGTATATATATATGTGCATGTGTACAACTAATTTGGAGGATTCATCTCTATACGAATGGTAGTTACTGCTAGATGGTTACAATACAATATCTTAGTTTTAATTTTAAATATTTCCCAAATATTCTTTTCTTGTCTAATTCACTTTTCTGACCATGCAGGATCAATAGGGAAAAAAAGACTTTTAAATAGACAATATAAAAGTGTATGTATACATGAAACATTTTCAATTTATAATATTAATATGTTCTACTAAGTTATTTATTTATCATGTTACTGCCATTGCTAAGATTTATTCATGGTTTCCGGTCCCTCCCTTAATGTCAAATGGCTATGCATGCAGTCACCTTCATTTCTCTTAGTGACTGCTCTCCTGTTTGCCTCTTCAACATTTATGTCACTCATCTAGCAACACCTTCCAGTGTGGACACATTTCTAGTAAACATTTCCATGGAATAAAATGCTACTTGACTAAATAAATATATACAATTAGGGATACTTAATCAATGGGGAACATTTTGCATATGAGGACTGTCTTTGAAGTCAGAGAACTTATTTGAATTCTTTAGCAATCAATTAGGAACTTTTGCATCTTTCTGATTACTTAGCTTCTTAGATACTCTGTCTTGTCATCAATTTCATGGTTCACTAAAAAAATTAAATGAGAAATTGGATAAAATGAAGGGCATATAGTCTGTACTTAATAATTGTCAACTCTTTCTTTTGGAGACAAGTACACTATCAATACAGGAGAGATGATGATCCTTCTATTTTAAAACCCTCACTCAGTGTTTTAAGGATAAGATTCATAATCCTTCTCTTAAAGATTTTAAGGAATGTGCAAGTTAGTAAATTGCTGGCCTCGTTGTTTAAAAATTTACCTTTGAAAATTTGATGGAAAGAAAAAAGTGAGTAAGAACCACATTTCACTGAGATGAAATCTTTCATTTGTGAGTAATTGTGTTGTGGGGAACTCTAATTTAGAGGAATCTCTTTCCTTCTCAGTAGCTCAAATTCAGAAAGCATTTCCATAATTGAGTAAGACTTGGGAAAGTAACTTGTTGACTGAAAAATTAGACAATTTATATGGTAAGTCTTCCTAAAAGAATTATCTAAAAAACTGTTTGAACATAAATAACTTTATCATAGTTTTTTCCATTTTTTTCTTTCACTTCATCTGATATATTATATTGAAGATATTTTCCTTTAAGTTTATTATTGAGAATTGTCAAAAATAACAGAAAATTATGCTATTTTCCTAGACTAATTTCAATGTTACCTATTTATAATTGTTTCTGATTTTCCTTATTTTAAATCTTCAATTTGAGACTGAAAGCAAGGGAGGGATGAGCATGAGAGATTGTGTGGTGGTTCATGGGTGACAGGGTGATGGGGAGCCTTGGGGTATACAATGATGTAATATATATATATATATGTTTAATCAATTAAAAAAATGAAAAATAAGAAGACCTATCGATAACCCAGGATATTCTCAACTCATGATATTTAACCTAAAAAAATCTTCAATTAAATTCCATTGTGTGACTACAAATTGCAGAGGCAGCATGGATATGGAGCCAACATGTTAATGGAGAAAAGCATCAGTGAATCAGTCTTTTGACACATTAGAAAATTTCTGGAAAGTGCTATGTGGAGGTTCTTCAAAACACTAAAAGTATCATATGATCCAGAGTTTCCACTCTTAGAAATCTACCCAAAAGACACAAAAACACCAATTTGAGAAGAGAATTGCTCCCCACTATGTCATAGCACTATTTACAATACTTAAGGTATGGAAGTAACCCAAATATCCCTAAAAAGATAAATGGATCAAGATAAAATATAGACACACAATGGAAAACTACTGGGTGATAAACTCATGTCATTTGTGGCCACATGGATGGAACTGGAGGGGATTATGTTTAGTGAAAAAAAATTCAGAAGGAAAAAAGATAAATATCATGTGGTTTCACTTATATGTGGAATATAAAGAACAATGGGTCAGGACAAAGATGAAATATGCAAACTGACCATAGACAGCAGGGGTGGGCATGGGAGAGGAGTCAAAACAGGGAGGGAAGAGCACAGAGGTCTTCGGAGATGGATCATGAGGTCTATGGTGGTGGAAGAATTATGGAACTGCACCTGAGGGGAGAAATTAAAAACTGTCCAAAAAAGAACAATGATGTAATAAAATAAATTTAATAAAATAAAGAACATTTTTAGAAATTTGAGACCTAACTACTTAACTTTCTGTTTGTTTTGGAATAGACCTTAAAACACAGTTGGTCTCTATCTCTTGACAAAATTCATACCACAGCTTGATTCTTGCTAGATTTCTGAATTAAAATTTTATAGGTAAAGTATTTTTGTCTAAAATTCTGAAAATAGTCTAGTGAAAGTCTGTTTTTAATATAGTGGCAGAACTTGGATTCTGATTACAATTAAATTTCAATTAGAGAACAGTTCATATGTACAGAGAAACTATAAAAATAGTATAGGGAGTGACTGATCAACCTTTACGCAGTTTCATAAAGATTTATAAATAAATCATATATACTATATAAAAATCATACAGATCATATATATAGTATATATTAGTACCTATACTATATATATGATATATACTAAAATATACTATATATGATTTATATATAATATATGATTTATATGTAGTGTATATATAGTATATATCTCTATATATCATATATCTATACCTATATAGATATATCATACATAAAGATAGATATATAGCCTTCTCACTCTTCTTTTTTTGTTATAGTATGTAACAAAACTCTAAAAAAAATTTTTAAATGCAAATTATGCTTTTCTCTTACTTTCCTTAAGAACTGATGTAAGGTACCTTCATGTTATTTACCTTTACTATAGATTTTGAAAGCTACCAAGAAATTACTAAAATTGTCATTATCTTTTCTTTAGGCAAATTTAAATAGACACAAAATTTACTTTTGGCAAAACCTTTTTTATGACTGAATCAGTGAATGTATTTTCTCATGAAAGGAATATTTAGTTCATAAATAGCAGCAGGATACAATAGATAATGACAGAGCTGTTGCTTGTGCTAAACTTGGCAAAGTTAAATTAGCTAGCTGGCATACAGGTAGAGGGCTACAATGTACTTTCATACAGGTGATATAATTAGCTTCTCACAATAACACAGTTATTTTTATGACTGTGTTTGTTGAAAAAAAGTTTCAGAGAAAGTAACTTCTCCAAGATCAAATATTAAGACTTGGCATCAAATCTTTTTTGTTTCCAAAGCCCTTGTCTTTTCTACTATACTCTGTTACCTGGCTAAGAAAACACTTACCTTTTTTTCTAGCTTGATCTTCTACTCCCTTTTTTGGAAGAAAAACAATCCCTTGTTTTCTGTTTGTCGACATTTCCTCGAGTTATTAAAATTTAGACCATTTGGCTTTAATGAAGGGTGTTGAGTATATTGCCTAAAATGAGTTACTATAAAACTAACCAAATCAAAGAAGTTCTTCTTCACATACCCTTCTAACTACAAATTTTGGCTATGCTAATCTTCAACAATTAGATCCTACCCTGAATCTTTATAACGAAAACCTTTCTCTGAGGTCCCAGACCCGAGGAAGCACAAGTTCATGAATCCAGCCTCTTAGGAAGCTAATTTAATATTTCAAGTTCTCCTGCCCTTATTGCACATGGACAGATAGCTAAGCTCCAGAAAGCTAGGCTAGGTATCTTGTTGAGATAAACTTGGCTGCAGCTCTCTGGCCCTGGCTCCTATTAAATGACTCTTGTATCATGTCATATGTCAGCTGCTGAGAAAAACTGCTATTTTAATTCTTCCAAACATACTTCTATGTCCATTTGATTCACTTTTCTTTATGTCTTTCAGACTATTCCATTCCTTTGGCACAGGATCTCAGTTTCCTACACAGTTCTTAAGATGCCTTACTTTTATAAAGGTTTCTGAATCTCATCACCCAGAATTTGCTCAAAGCATTATTTTTTCTCAAAGGCCTAATCTGGCATAGGAGTCAGAGAGTTCCACTTTTTCCCTCATCCCTGCTAGACCAACACAGCTCAGCTGCTGGGGTAGGATATTACGCACTGTCTTCCCAAAGTCCACATTTAGATGTTTTTGGCACTGTTGCTTGCTAAATACATTTTTATTAAAAATAAATATGATGAAACATCCAATAAACCTTGTTTATTTTCAGTCAAAGAGCACGAACATTTTAGGGCTCTTGGTATATATTGTTTCCCAGAGGGTACTAACTGCTTCTAGCAGTATATGAGTGAATTCATTTTACTGCACCCAGACAGGCAATGTAAATTAATTTTTAAACATTTCCTTATGCCAACTGTTTTTCCCTCATGATTCAAAAAAATTGTTATGAGTGTTGCACTATCTAGAAAGGATCACCTGGGGCTGCCTCCCATCAAATCTCCCTTTTCTGTGAGAAAACTGATCTCCTATAGGATCTCACTGTTAGAAACTGCCTTGCTGCCAAACACTTTCTGGTGACGACATTTACTTCAATATCTGTGTGGTTTTGTATTTTGAACTTCAATCTGCATTTGCTCCTGATGCTACTATCTGCATGTCTGCAAAGCTGTCCTGGTGAGTTTCTATGCTTACCTTTTTGGTTAGTAGTCTAGACCTGGCAGCCGGGGCTCAAGATTCTCTTTGAAGTGAGATGATGTCTCTCTGCCTTTACTTACTCTGCTTGGTGCCTAGAAGAGCTAAAATGTTTGCAAAGATTTAACCCACTCTCTTGTCTTCTAGCTTTTAGTTAGATTTAGGCAAGATGAGACAATAATATCAAAGAAAAGAAAGTTCAACCAAGTGCACATTCTGCTGGTTCCTTCATTGTTCCTCATTACCAGTTCTCTATAGATCAGCAGCACCTCTCCACCAAAGTTCACACTTCTCAGATTCCTATCTCTGTAGAACTATGCTTTCTGAGACTTGATATCTATTTTCTTTCCTTTAACTTCAAACCTAGGAGTGGTCATCACTGCACACTGCCACTGTCGTTTTCCTCAACTCTGATCATGTCTTTACGTATCTATTATTATCTTATCCTCTCAATCAATCTGTTGGAGTGTGATGTCTTTTCCCACCAAGACTATGACTTCCATGGGAGGAATTTAAATAATGACAGAAGGATATCATTTCATGGGCATACTAAGTAGCTAGAGAATTTGGACATTCATAATATGGCACTTGTGATAAATCTGGTGTTACTCATTAAAATTGACCTTCAAAGTTAAATATATTTGAGTAGCTCATGATTATTTAGTTCAAAAGTTGTTTATTTACATGTTTCTCAGGCCATGGAATATCTGATGCTTTAAGTAGATAGTATCTTTGGAGCTTATGTCTCTCTAGTTAGGTCTGACAACTGAGGTTTAAATCTAATCCAATGTAGGAGATTCACTGGGGAATTGTGGTTCTATATGCAGGTATTGACTATAAAATAATCTTAGTTATCCTGCCATGTTGCAATTTGAGGTAAGTTATCTAAAAGAATTTCAGAATATATTTCCCTGAAAACTCTATATTAAGAACCTGTGTGTTAGACTTTCTGTTGACTGTTTTTAAATCTGTTATTTTTTATTGAGGTAACATTGGTTTATGACACTGTGTGATTTAGGAGCATATGTTCACAGCTCTTCAGATGTCTGTTTTTACAACATGGCTACCTCCAAGGTATTAATAACTCTCCACCATAGTCTACTTCTTGTTTTGTTTCTCACATTCCTCTTCTATCTTGGTAGACAAAATTTTGGAGTCAGATTTCTTGGGTTTATTTTGGTTTAGCTTTGTGTGTTCTTCCCCCCCCCTTTATATTTCACATAAGTGAAACCATTCAATATTTGTCTTAAAAACACCTTCCTGAAATCTAGTTCTTAATCTCAGAATCCTATTCCTACAGGTTCCTTTAACCAGGTATTTCCTAATAACCGCTAGAAAATCTGTTTAAAACAAGGATTGAAGAAGATCTGAATTCAAAATAATTTGAGACTATGTATTCAAAATGTTGTAAGTATAGCTTCTGAAATTAGTTTTTTACTTCATACATTGTTCTTTGCTTCTGAGACTCCATACTGGTATCTAGAGAAGATATAAGAGTCTTACTTGTTGAACTACTGATATTAACTATGTCCTGGATAGGATGCTAGACCACAAGAAGAACATTAGTATAGATTTTAGTTAATCATTATAATAACATTGGTTCATCAATTATAAAAAATGTCCCATAATGAAATGTTAACTAGAGACACCATGCAGCTTTAAATTTATGGGACCATTATTAAATTTGCATAAATTTAATAAATTAATTAAACTTCTATAAAAAATTCTTTAAAAAATCACCTGAAGATAATTTTATTTATATTCACAAGGAATATATCATACAAGGAAAAAATTGTTAAGTGTAATAACATGTCACTTTTATATGTTTGTATATGTATTACTTTCCATTTATGAAGGTGATATTGCTGCCTTTTTAAAAAATTATAATTGGAAATAAATATGAAACTAGAATATGAGCATCAACACTATGGGCAACATTATCTCTGGATGGTCGGGTATTAAAAAAAAGGTGCATCCACAAATGTTTTTGGTTTCATAAAATTAACTTGAATAATCTGTCTAACTTGTAAACAACACAATGAAAGTTATTGCCAGAAAGAGAACAAATAATTTGTATATAAAATCAGGTTACCCTGAAAATTATTTTGATTTAGCAAGCTAATCTAATCGAAAACTAGTAGCTTAGATTAACCTTACTTTTTCTTACCTTCAACTAAGAAATTTAGCTCTATAGTTCATTATAATAGCTTCAGAGTTAGACTTCAATTTTTACAGAAACTTCAATTATATCCTAGTCCTGATAAGTTCCTGAAGATGTATTTTCCTTGGGAGCTGTATACAGAAATTTTTAGCATTCCTCTAGGGATTTCAAGATACACTGTTTTATCTTCTCTTACATCTTCAGACCAAATACTATGCATGTGAATCAGTGCCCATAACTGTACACACACACACACACACACACACACACACACACACACACACACACAGAGAGAGAGAGAGAGAGAGAGAGAGAGAGAGAGAGAGAGAGACAACATACAACTGATTTTGTTTGCTCTTAGGAATAGTCTTTGTTTTAGAATGACTTATTGGGAAGATATCAAGGATTCTCTTGACAACTAAGTGACCAGCAGCAACCATCTGGAAGGCTCAAAAACTAAAACTTGCAACAGTATAGAGGGGGATTCTAAGCTGTATATGTATGGGATAGATAATGAGGGAGGTCCAGAAGATTATCCTCCTTCCCCAATTATTTTTTTCATTCTATATCTAAGTATAGGGAGATTGCATACAAATAAAATTATCTGAATAAGCAAAGAATAATGTTTACAATAAGGATGGGGTTGCATTTTCTACAAAATGGTGAGGGTGGATAGGCAAGTGATCAAATAAAACATCCCAGTTTTGTTTTTCAGGAAATTTTTGTGAAAAAAAAAAAAAAACACAGAATATTATTTCATGAAGTAAAACTTATACATGTTATTCCAAATCCAACAGTATCAGTTTTATAGGTACTGAAAACTCTAGATTTACATACATTATAACGAATCTTACTTTTAAAATGGTGACATGCTTTCATATTTATTGTAGTTTTGGAAATTTGGAAATCTGAGAAATCTGCTGATATGATTCTAGTCAAATCCTTTTTTTAAATAGCAGTTTATCTAAACTTTTAAAAAGTAGATGTACTTAATAACCCAATATTAATATAATTCTTATTACTTCTAATTGGATTTCTAATGATGTTTCATAAAACACTTATTCTACAAATTATAGGTTGTATGGAAAATCTACAATATTTTAAAGGTAATGTGCATGCATGCATATGCATTTGTATATGTGCATATGTACATATATGTTTGAATGTAATGTCAGGTGTTTGTGAGTGAAAGGAATACACTTTTCTTTGTATCAGTATTTTCCCAATGTTTTATACCATAGGAACTAAATAACTGTTAATCAAGCAGATTAAACCATAAATACTATGAACTTAAATTAATTTGCTTTTGCTATTATACAAACACTTGAACAGAAAAAAGAATGCAATAAATATTTGCTAAATGATAAGTTCAAGGTTGCTATATTGTCTGAAAATCATCTCTCTATAGTAGATTTCAGATGATTATAAAAGAAGAGAGTACTACTAGGAAAAGAAAAGTTGAATTTTATTTATTTCATGGTTGGTTTCTCCCAGAACATTCCAACAAAGATTGCCATTAGCAGTCAAACAAGTGAAGTTTTTGTATGTGCATTACACATATATTCATTTAATAAATAAAAGCAATATTAAGAGCTTTGGAGGAATTTTCATACATTTTCCACTCCTTGATCTGTAGTGAGAATAAGCAACATACTAAATGAAGCTAGAAGGGCTATTAGTAGAATAGATGGGAAATAATAAGAATAAAAAAAATAAAGTCATATGCCATGACCCAGAACAGTGTTGTAATTAAATTTACTGGGGCAGAAAATTTACTTTGGGCATTAACATCACCTTTTGGCAATTTAATGTCTTTCAATGTGTATGAATCCATATTATCTTTCCATTTGTTTTATAAAACATATTTACTCCAAGTAACTTCTTAAAAAAAGAAATCCACTGCATTTAAACCTGAGGATATGAAAACATCAACCTTTTCTCACACTTTAAGCTTTGTCTCGCTAACACTTTATTTAAAAAGTCAAAGCAAAATTTATTTAGTTATGACATGGAAAGACGAAAAGTCAATCTACCACTAATCATTTGCTCCTAATGGGAAGCAGTTGATATTCTACTAAAGAATACATTTTTTCTGATCAGTGAGATAGAGTGTAACTCACTTGACCTCTCTTTTTCTTATTATTCCTACTGATGGGAGGTGGAGTGAAATATATGATTGGTGATTGTGGGATTCTTTTTTTAAATATTAAATATTATATATATATATTCACATCTTTGTAATCCCTGGGGATAACCTACCATCTTCCCTTCCAGAATGCCCCCTCCCATCTTCTCCCTCCCAGTTGTGTACTTTAGTGGTTGTCAGCTTGTTTGACTTTTTCTCCTGGCCTTTTGCTTGTTTTTCCTACATCCCCTATATTTTTGTGAAACCATTTGGTTTCTGCTTTTCTTTCTGACTTGTTTCTGCTGACATGATTTATTCTAGGTACATCCGTGTTACCATAAATTTATCAAATTTGTCATTTTTAATTGATGAGTAATATTCCATTGTGTATATATACCACATATTTTTCATCCATTCATCTGTTTAGGGACATTTGGATTATTTCCATGACCTTGCAATTATAAATAGTGTTGCAATAAACATCCAAGTACAGGTGTCCCTTTGTATACGTATTGAGGTCTCCTTTGGGTAGATTCTCAGAAGAGCAATTGCTGGGTGTGATTCTGCTTCCCTTCATTATGTCTCTGGGGTTTCTCTACCTTGCTCTCAACTTTGCATAAGTTCAATGAATGACCAAGGTTTGCTCTGTGTATACAGACTACATCTTGCCATTTCACTCCTCTATCTTTGGAAATTTAGGTTGTTTCTATAACTTGGTTATTGTGAATAGGATATAGTGAAAAGTGGATCATAGTAAACATGTGAGCACACATTCCTTCATACTACTGCTTTTTCATTCTTTGCTGGGTCATATTGTAGGTCTTTCTAATGATTGGGAAGAACCCCATACTGGTTTCGAGTGTGTGCCCCCCCCCACCAAACATACAAGAATTCCAGACTTTGGTTTTTGTAAAGTATCAAATCAACAAAAGTAAAGTAAACATCAACATGTGATAATATCAATAAATGTAGATGAAGTATTTATAAGATTCAGCATCCATTTATGATGAAACTCTAAGAAAGATGGAACAAGGCTCTACCTCAAAACAAAGTTATGAACTGATACTTATGTTAGGTAATGTATTGTCAAGATCATAATAAACACACAACAATTAGATGTCTTTTTTTATTTAATTTGTAGATTGCTGTGAATTTTTAAAACTAAAGAAATTCTGGGTACCAAAAGTTCTCTAGTTTTGTTAACAATAAAGTCCATTCAGTCAATTACCCACCCAATTATCTAGAGACAGCTTTAAGGAAAGGATGAAATGTGTTGACAATTTATTTTGTAAATATCCAGTAAAATTAAAATTATAGGGACAATTGCTATCTAATTAAGAGTGACTTTAACTTACAGAAACAATAAGGAAAGCTAAATAATTAATTGGTGTAATTACAGGATGAAAATATTTCCCAATTTTGTATATGATAATTAATATTTAAGATTAAATGTTATATATGGACACCAAAAATTGGACTCATTCCCTTAACTCAGCTAATTTTTTGCTTTCTCACCTAAATTTATAAATCCATGATTACCCTTTATCTTACTAGGAGAAATCATTAGTGAACTTTTCAAATTTTTATTTACTAAGTAGACATTTTTAAACATCTGTCATCTATAGAATAACGTTCTTTTATTTATATTATTTCCGAGTAGCTGAACATTCAAAGTTTTCAACTACTGGAAATTACTCAAATAGGGAAATATAAAAAAAGTTCCATTCAAATTTTCTATTGATCTGACCTGAGCTAGCAATATAATATCATGCAGAAATAATATTGAATATTGAAAATGTATTTATAACACTTCTTTAAATAAAAATAACTTTTATTTTGCCAATAACTTTCATATTGCCAAGCAAAATCTTACTGTTTTTAACTAATTTATTAAAGTTAAGCTGGAACTATATACTCTTTTATTAATCATAGTACATTAAATTATCCTAAAATGGAGAAAAATAGTAAGAATGTAAAATTTTGCATGCTTAAATATTTTAATTTAATAATTAAAATACAGGTCCTTAAGAAGTAGTATTAGCAGTAGTACAATTTGAACTATTTTGGCAGAATAAGTGACTATGACAGTATGTGTTAGTTTTGGTAATTAATCTAAAATAAATTTTGAGGACAATATTATACATAACAATTTAATTATAATGACAAGACTTGAGACAATTTATACTTACAATGACCAGCAAACTACTACATTATGTTCTACAACTCTGTCACAATAAAAAAATGTTGATCAGTAGAAATGACAACTAGTACCTATGTTTTATATATAACATTGTCTCTCAAAAATAAATTTATAGATTATTTTTACTTATCATATGCAGTGAATTCTAGAAAACTTCATGTTGATCAAGCAATTGTTACTGATAAGTCTAAATTAATTGATAAAACGAGAAACACAATGCTAAATGATTCACTGCTATTTCTGTGAATACATCAAATATTAGTACAAAAATATTATGCATGCCTTCTCTGATGTTTAGACTCAATTAAGCTCTTTTTTTTTCTTTTTTTTTTTTTTAGACTAGTCTCGCTATTTTTACCCGTGGAACCGCAGGCTCTCGTTGCCCGGGGTACCACGGACTCAAGAAACCCCCAATCTCAGCTTCCCAGGTAGTTGGGATTACAGGCGAGCGCCACCACGCCCAGCTATATATTTTTGGAACTAGGGCTCGCTACGGGCCCCAAGCGGGACTCGAACCGTGATCCCTAGCCCCGGACGCTTCATAGGCTGAAGCTTACAGGCACGAGCTACCGTGCCCGGTCCTAGACTCAATTAAGTTCATTTTAAGTAAAAACTCTGTTAGAATTGTATTAGGAAGATTGAATTTGACTAAGCATCAGGCAAGGTATCCGGATCTGTTACTAACCTCTTTAATCAACATAAGCTATTATTTCCAGGGAATTTATCATATAATTTTATTATTAAGCATAATTTAAATATCTTCATCATGTATTTCTACCTTTGCAAAATAAGACAACCATAATTTATATTACATTCAAAATTTCACAGTAGGTTAGTGTTCATAATGATTATAAACTGCCAATACTTAATTAGGATCCCATTTTCCTACTCTTTGGCTCCAATAATATATGTAGTGAATACAAAGTATTTTCCTAACATTTATGATATCCAAAAATGCAATGAAATCTTAGACTTGATGTAATTATCATCCAAGGTACATGATATAATTTTCTTTTTGTTTTTCCCCTAGGAATTTGCAAAGAAATTCATATTACCTAAAATCTGTTGCACTTTTATTTCATGCCAGTGTTAATTATCACTTTCTCTCCTGTACAGATGAGGTCAAGGGCTGTTAAATATCTTACTGAAAAAAAATGGAAAAGCTCGGATTCAAGCCAGGTCTGCCTGATGACTGAGCCAGAGCACATCAATGCCTGTATCGCATGAAATAGCTCAATAGCTTGCACTCTCCATTTTCAGTCTGATTTTGACCAGTAACAGTAAAGTCTAAAATACTGTATTTAGTTTCTCTTTTAGCATTGCCTCTATAAACTTTTTCTTTATTCCAGAAGTGCTCTCATTTTCTACCTGTATCTCTAGCAATACATTGAAAACAGAAATAAAACACTTTACTAGCATTGTTGATCATTACTTAAAATTGCTATTGCCAGATAAGGGAAAAAACCCTGAAAGTGTTAAAAAGTGCTCTGATCCAGAGACCTATAAGAAATTAGGATGAAATTATAAAGTCATTTTGAGTAATCTAGTTAACTTTCAGCTCTGAAGTTTCCTAGGCACTATTCAACAACTTTCATCACAAATTGCCCCTGATGAATACTTCTTTCATTTTGAAGGAAGCGTTACAATGATTTTTGAAAGGGAAATAACTAGGAAGAGGGAAAAAGAGAGAATACTGACAAGATGAAAATTATAGAGCAAGTAATTGGAAGTTAATTTGAAAACACCACTCTTTGATGCTGATGTGATTATATGTATTGTATATGGAGTGGAGATTATGCATTGAGGAATCATTCTCCTGAAAGGCGTCAGACAGGTTTTTCTCGTTGTGACCAAAGTAGCTGTTTTCTAATAAGTGTCACCTTAGTTGCTATGAGGTACTAAGGTCAATTGAGACTCCATTATGTCTATTACTTGATGAGTAGTGAAGACTTAAAGACAGGGGAATAGCTTTTGTCCATGCTTCAGTCCCAAGCAATTATTGCTCCCACTTTTTATGAACTAGAGGAACTACCTCCTGGTGTAGGTTTTTCACTGAACATATCCGCCTGGCTGAGAAACTCATATTTCTACTCAGAGTAAATGATTAAGTCATCCCCTTTTGTCATGGGAAGTGTTCTGTTCCTCCTTACTACCCTAGTTTTCCTTAATACAAAACACAGATACACACAGACACATAGACTCACATACACTCACACACACCCTCATTTGTTTGTCACCATTTTATTTTAGAATTTATATTAATGTAAATTCTCTTTAGGTATTCTCATTAGAGAATATCTTTTTCTCCTACTAATCTGTCTGATGTTATGCTTTATTTGTCTAGCCTCAGATGATCCCAGATGGGATGGTGAAATCTTTCCTGTACCCCAAGAAAGCCTAGTAAAAAGAAACTGTGAAGCAATAGGATGAGTTGTCCCAACTCCTGTTTGAACAGGTGGACTAAATCATACATTGGCAAGTCCTGTCTAAACAATTTGACCCACCATGTGACCAAGAGGCTCCGCAACAGACAAAAAACATTAGACCCTGACTAACAATTATAATTTCCTTAGAGGGAGAAGGCAGAATAAAATTATATTGTCCAAATGCAATACCATGAAAAAATTTCCTCTTGATTTTTTTTTAAATGAAAGCAAATAACAAAAGTACATGGGTAACAAAATATATAAGTGAAATTTATTGTTTTATATAGAAAGTAAAAATCTGAAATACATTAATAGTGCATGTAATATCAATAAATGCGTGATAATATACAGTGGAAGGTGAATCCCATAATGTCTATAGCTGTATATTTAGTATATGAACAAGTCATTTTTTCCTATGTGCGCCTGGGTTTCCTATATGTACACTAGTAATACATTGATAGATCTCCCTGATACTGCATGTAATTAAAACCTCTTTCTGTTTTTCTTATTCTCTCTCATGCACAATTTTAAATAGTTTACATACACAAAAATTACCAAGTAACTAATTTTCAAGGTAAAGGGGGGGTATGGAATATGTAGGTCTTTCTCAGAATAGGCAGCAAAATTGAGGAACTCATAAACCTTCTATTCATAACAATCTTTGATTTCATGGAGACTTTAGATTACAGTGTTTATGTATAGAAGTTCTCAACCTAAAGAGTGCATCAGATTCAGAACCTGGCGGCTGTAACAGACAAGGTGTGAAATGAAATTTCAGATTGAGGCACTTAGATTTTGGGGGTGGAAATAATGAAAGCTGAAACACAGCCCCTTAATTAATTGAGCGTATATATGAGATTTTTAACAAATACACACAATTATCTGTGGAGAGTTTAATTAAGCCAGGATGGGTGATGGGCATAAGTACTATTTAATGTACTTAGTGACTCTGCTTCCAGGAAAATGGAGAAGTGCTTTCCCTGGTTCTCCTGCTAATTAAATCTGAAAGAAGATTTTACCTACAGCCTACATAAGAACACTAATATGCAGAGATATGAGGATAGACCAAATAGCGATTTTAGGATGTGATGAACAATACATGGTAAGCTCTCTGGGACTTTTTGTCTTTCTACTGTTAGTTTAATATTTCTCCACTTTGCTTCATATATTCCAAAAACACCAGTGAACTCAGAAACAGACATGGTTGTTAAAAAAAAACTCTAAGAAAAACTTGCTTTCTTTAGACAAAGGACTAGGAGAAGATTAGCTTAGTAGACAGCATTTACACAACTGGTTTATTCCAGTCAAGTGCCATAAAAATCTGCTTCCACCTCTTGCCTCTGAACAGCAAAGAACAGGTGGAAACTAAGTTTGTCTTCCTCACCAGGTTGCAAGTAGGTGCTCCCTCCACTTTGCTTGGGTTATGTCCTCAGAGAACTCTTCTAAAAAGCCTTAGAAAATGTACTTCAAAACAGTCTCCCCAGGAGCTGGAAAGCAGCAGCCATTATCTCTTTCTGTCCCACTGCGCCTGCATAACCCATTATGACTCGACTCCCCCCCTCTCTAGACTGCATGTGGGTGAAGTTCAAGTGGGTTCAGAGTAAGGGACTTTATGTTGTGCCAATATTAAGGTAGTTGAAGTTTTAATGGAAATGATCTGCACACATATACTTGATGAACAGGTGGAGTCAAGAGAATCTCAAGTGGAATAAATCTCGTCCATCATATTATACAATCATACTTATAAATATTAATGGATGAATTAAAGTAGAAAATATTTCTGCAGTGTTCTAATAAGTTAAATATCTCATACTATTCAGTGTGTGGCACACAGATAATTTACTTTTTAGTTAAGACTTAATTTTTCTGTCAATAGATATATTAGGTGAGTGTTATGTGATACTCCAAAACATCTTATCAAAATAAAGATTTATGGGACAGTACATGGCAAAATACCATATGAGGTACTCAATAAATGTTTATTAATTTAGTGTTTTTTTATTAATTTAACAATTAACACAATATGTTTTATTCCTATTTTGCGTCTAGTTTACAAAAAATTAAACATATTTCAATCATTTAATAACCACAATTATGCTGTAATATTTCCAGAAGAGATATCATGTTTTATAAATGAAAACACAAAGTAGCTAATGAATGTACTCAAATTCAAATTTTTTGTACTAGCATACATAGTTGTATGTCATTTTTAGTGTTAATGAACTAGAAATAATCATAGGAACTGAGTACTTTCTTTTTTGTTCTCTAGAAAATATTGTGCTTAAATCACATGAAAATGTAATAGCCAGCTGTCATAATATTTATATCCTCCAAGGAACTTGCACTCCTCATTTTCAAATTTTGTTAGAGTTCTAAAGCTCCAACTCTATAGTTTGCAGATATTTATGAATGCCATAAATGTAGTTCTATATAAGATCAATGATAGAACCCAACTCATATCTATTCTCCATATTTCATAAAGATAATAGCATGTTTCATACAGATTAGGTAATTACTCTCCAAAATATCACATCACCTTCAAAGGTGGTAGATGGAAAAAGATCTTTCTTTTACTGTACAATCTCATAAGGTTGATCTTGCTTTTCTTTGCTCTTTGCCTTTTTGATCTGGTTAGAAATGGACTGTATTTTCAGGTTTTTATCATAAAAAGTTTTCTTCATTTTATCCCTCCTGTTACAAAGTTGCCTTCACCACTTTCACTTTTTATAAAAGTATTATATTGTAATGTTGTTGCCAATGTTGTCCTAATTGAGAAGTAGAAGGCTTGCCTGATCTTTTCTTTGGAGATTTTATCATGAAACTATCTCCCATGTACTCCATTAATAGGCTTATCAGATTTATATTCATGTAATTATACTACTTCATTTTGTCTATCCTAACTATGCAAGAATATGAGAACATGCCAGATATTTTCCCTTTCTTTTACTTTTTTTTTGTTTCAAGTGATTTATTTACTTACGTATATTTGTTTTTATTGAAGTGACACTGGTCTACATCATTATATATGATTTAAAGTTAAAGATTTATAGTTCTTTAGGAGTATCATGGGGTAACATATATTTTTTAAACTTCTGATGCTATTGATTTGATATTAGGACATAAATTTGATTTTATTTGCGGTCTATGTGTATTGCTTTAAAAGGATTATATCTTGAAATATCAATTTTTGAAGAATATTTAAATTTAGCATCTGGTAATCTCAGCAATAAAGTTAGAGTAGGTAGACATATCCATTTTACTTAGTTTGTTTAAAAGCAGAGTAAGCTAACAATACAAAATTATCATAATTATCTAAAGGATGGGGTATTTTTACATAGAAGAATACAATCTCTTGGTTAACCTTTAGGAGTGTTGAATATGACATGCCTTATAAGGTAATATTTATGGTTTTAGAAACTTTGTCTACACACATTAATCTACATTGCATCTAAAGCAGTGATTGGTACAATTTATTCCAAGGTAATACATATGATTTCTAGAAATAATTCTTAAGATTTATTAAAGAAATTAGCTCTCTATGTGTCTTGAAATTATTTATTTTGTAAAGTTTCTATTATTCTTGTTTTAATAAATTGATATGAAAGGCATGATAGATACTCTTATGACATATGTGTTTAGAAAATAAAGTGTCCCCTCTACCTATATCTTCTTCCATGACTTTCTTCTTCTTACTCCCCAGAGTATTACTATCTCACATAAAATCCATCCCATTTTGATTTGGTGAAAATCCTAAAGTGTGTATTGTTATTTCTATCCTGCTTTGGATACTTTTCTTTTATTACTATTTTTTTAGGTTTTTCATTTAATAAAATGACTGATATCTTAGTCCATGTAGCTGTTATGGCAGAATATCATAGACTGAGTTGTTTATAAACAATGCTTCTACACAAGTGGAATCCTACAATTCTGGATCCTAAATCAAGGTGTCAGCAAATTTGCTTCCTGATTCATACATAACTGTTTTTTCCCTACAACTTCCCATGGCAAAAGAGGGAAGGGAGCTTCCTTGGGTCATTTTTCTTTATAAGCACTAACCACATTCATTGATATTCCATCCTCTTGACCAAATTCCCTCATAAAAGCCCCCACATTCTAATACAACTATGTTGATTGTTAAGATTTTAAAATAGGAATTTTGAGGAAAGATAACAGAGTTGGATTAATCCAGGACTTGATGTATTATGTTCTTGGTGAATTGGAAAGACCATGGCACAAGCTTCTTGAGGCTAATTCTTTAACAATAGATTAAAGGAGCAATTATTAGTTTTTAATACATTAAGAAGGAATTGAGGACAGAAAATAGTGAAAGTTTGGGTATAAACTGAAGGATACAAAGTTTGGAGGAAGAATTAATGAGCCTGGTAGACAACTTTGGTTAAAATGAAGGAGATATAAGGAAGGACTGAACATGGAAAAAGAGTATAAACTTTTTAATTGCAAATTTGAAAATGTAATGGTTCTGACAAAAAGCAAAATTCAAATGATTGTATATTAGATAGAATAAAGCAATCATCTCTTAGAAGGCCAAAAGAAGATGCAGCCTTTAGTTAATGATGAAAAGAGGTGTAGGGAGATGAGTTCTTCAGTAGAAATGAAGAAGATGCATTATTATATGGCAATGACACTGCTGTCAAGAGAGGAATATTAACACTGATTTGGAGGAAAACTCTAGGAATTCTGAAATCCCTTCCTACATATACAGGAGATCAGATGCTCTCTTACATTGGAAATGACCTATGAAGAAACAGTATGGTGCTGAAAGCCAGAATTCAACAAGACGGTATCACTAGAGATCCAAAGAAATTTGAAGATGTAGTAGTTCTAGAGGGACCAATATAAATGTCTACAAAGGGATGGCAAGTTTTAAAAAAGATAATTAAAAGAATGTTGAAAGGATATAAAACTGGGAGAGAGTGATGAAGAGAAAAATAATATAGTTATAATTATAAAGATGTTGAGGCAAACAAATTGTGAAATTATCTCCTTTCAAATACACAGACCTGAAGTAGTGCTTTGAATGAGATTCTGTCTTTTCATTTAGGCCAAAGGATTTGTCTCTGTAGTTGACCTTTTCTTTCTTGGAAACCACAGCATCCATCCTATTGCAATCTTTTTTGATGGAAGAACTGCCTATACGATAATAAGCCTTCAGAGTAAATGCTCTAACAGTGGTTATGAACAATGGTGGTAACAATGTAGGTGCAAGTTACTGGACACTTCATATGTTACAAACACTGTTATAAAACATTTCATTCTTTGAGATAATATGTGTGGCAATAAAATTATCCATAATTTATAGTTGAAGAAACTGGGATCAATAAAACAAATGACATACCAAAACCAAACACATAATAAATTCATAATTTTCATCCACTCTTAACTTCCTTGAGTCTTCATAGCTTAAGCTACTTTCTACAGACAATTTGTTTAGTGTGCAGATTAGTGGTATACTTTTCAAGGCTTGTTCCAATTTGGATTGTACCTCACATTGTCTCCTTGTCTGGCAACTAGTGAACCTGGCTTGAGTCATATATGATATAGAAGACATTTACCCATTGTGTACAACTGAGCAGTTGAATTGCTTAGCTGCTCTCCTCTATAAAGGTAGCCTTATCACTTTAGTTTTAGAATTGTTTATTATTGCAATTGTTTGTTCAATAGTGGAAATGGATTGGGACTGAGCCAGCTGCATATATTGTTTCCATATCCTTCACGTGAAAATCAACAGTCACAGGCATTGGGATGTGAACCATGATCATTTCAGAGATATAGACTTAACACTGTGTGATTAACTTCTAGCAGCCACTATGTTTTGAAAATAAGTTTTGACCCTGACTGGTAGATGAGGATATATTTTATAACTGGAATCTCATCAGAAGATAGCAGCTTTCTTTGCTTTCATTGTGAAAAGAATAAGTGAAATTATACAAAAAAAAAAGGGTAGAAATTTCATTTCATTGTATTTTATGTGAAGACCATGTATGCTTTTAGGGCTGAGACTATTTCAAAAATGAATAAAGGATAACATTTCTAATTGATTCACATCATAATGTTTGTGTGCATGTTACTGTCAAATTTCCTGTCACTTTAATCAATTGCTTTATTTTCTGTTTGAAAAGCACAGGCAGTTTAGGTGCATCAATAAGTATTATATATATTTGTTTCTTCTCTTTTCCTAGATATTATTTGTTAATAAATATAAGTACTTTATACATATTTGAATACTGAGTAAAATGCAACTTCATAATAAAATGTGAGGCGCACATATTTGATCATAAAAGAAAAAAGGAGGAAAATAATGATAAAATGATCTTTGAAATGAAACATTCATATTCATATCTCCTAGGAGAAACTATTTTATAAATGACAGAATGGTAAGTGAAAATTGGCTAGGAAAAAATGTCATAAGAGAGTTCTTTGGTACTGGCAGCAATAGTTATTTTTATTGATGATCTGCCACCTGTCAGTGACATCGATATTTGATTAAATTTACATTGATGATGAATTGCTATCTTCACACTGTGACCTATCTGTCAAAAGTTACAAGTGTAAATAAAGACATGGCAACATGCAAGTAACATTGAAGTTACATACATGATGACAGACTCAACATACTGCCAGAAACTAGTCACCTTTAAAAATTCAGATGAAGTGGAATCATCAGCCTGATCTCACAATAACACAATTTCAGGATAGTACTAGATTTTCATTATCAACCAGATGAGGTGAGGAATATGTTTCCAAGTGTTTGAAGCTTCTTGATATATTTCTTCTTAAAATTAGACCTGAGGATATAAAGTCAAGTGTAGTTTTACTGAAATTTTTGCAGGGAATACTATAAGCTGAAATAGAATGCAGTCAAACTAATGAAAACAAAATGACTAAAAACTCTCAAAAATAAGAAAAATGGCATAATGACTATAAATAGAAAATACTCTACAACTTAGCAAGTTAGATTAAATCTTTATTGATAAAGAATTATATTTGCTTTTTGATAAAAATACTGAGAATGGAAGTAAGGAATTCCTTTCTGGTGTACAATAAGCTTAAGGTTATTGAGTGGTTTGCATAAAGTTAGGGAAGAAAGGAATGGAAGACAAAGGAAGTGATTCATGGGAAGTAGTTGATTCTACTAATCATTGCATCGTCATCAATGATTTGTTTCAATCATGCATGCATGACTCAAAAATAATTGCTTTATTCCTCAAATCTGTTGTATTTTGAGTAGCAGGTGAAGTAGCTATATCACTTCAACAGTTCAAGAGTCAATAGAAATATTTAGCTGTTATGATGCGATACTGATATGATTATGAAATTTGTAGATTAGATTAGATTGTTCTGTGAGAAAATCTGGAGTCATTCCAATTGGGTAGAATAAGTCCATCTACTTTCAGTTATGAGTATCTTGCACTAGGTTGAATGGAAGTAACCTAGTAGATACAATTGTGTTTCATTTTAGCTGAAATATCAGAAGAACAGATGAACCTCGGTGAATTGAGAGCTCAAAAAAACTGGTGTCTTCTCTTCAGTGGGTCGAATAGAGAATAAAATTTGTCCCAGAAAGAGAAATGATCCTTTTTTAAAAAATACAAATTCGAGGTGCTGTCAGAGCCAGATTGGTTGTCTTTTTACCTAGTTTTACTTGACATTTGTGTCTTACTAGACATTGAGTTCACATAGAACCACTACAAACTGGAATATTAAGAGTGTTGCAGGTATTTATGGTTCAGGTACACAATTTAAATTGAAGCCAGTAGCAACCTAATACCTGCTTTCAAAAATGAATTGTGCTGATAGCTGTATCTGGAAGAAAACAAGTCTAAAACCCCAAGGGATGTTGCTGATTGGAGACTGCATCACTTTGCTAGAGGTTCCAACAGTCAAAGACAATGATACTTCATAGGGGTAGAAAGGCTAACTTGTTCCATAAGGTAGAAGAATGATTACTGGACAGTTCCTACTGCAGCCTATAGTTTTGTACCTATTCCAAATGATAATGATTTTTATGTGACTTTATAGTGATTTGAATGGACTTAAGGGACCAGGTAGAAAGTTCAGGTGAGGTATATGATGTATCCAACACAAAATGTATCATACAAGATGCTCATTCTACTTTTTAGTGGCTGTGTCTGAAGTTGTATCTGTGCTTCCTTGATTACAGGAGTATTTGTGTTGGGAGCAGGGCTATAGTTGGTATATTAAATTATAAATATGCAGGTTATGATGTGCTTGATGAGAATACACACTGGGTTGGCAGATAGCTCCCTCAGCAAACAAGCTTCCATTTTGAGCAAAGAAGTCAAAACCCTGTGGTTATTTTGATAGAAGAAGAATTTCCAATACATGCATAAAGAGGAAGTAAAGTCACAAATAAATTGCTTATAGATTCCAGAAATAAAGGGAAGTGGGAAATGCACAATGTGCTAGAAAGGACAATCTTCAGTCTCTGGTCAAAAGTGGACAGGAAATGGCATCTAGCAAGCAGTCATTACTTATAGGGTGGTTGGGGTAAAGGTTCTCAATTTTTCATAACTCAAGTGGTTATTTTAAGAAGTACCCTGGAAAATAAGTAGGAATTTATGGCATGAATCCTAAATTCCTGTCCTATCTAAATGTCCAGAATCTAGGTGGGAACAACATTGCAATAGTGTAAAATGCATAGGCAGCAACTAAAAAATAGCTATTTCCTCATCATGGTATTGAGTATTGCTAATCTGTCTACAGAACTTCAAGAAACATTTTTTTTTGTTTCTGGTTTCTGCTTTTTTATTGAGATTTATAACCTATCTTGTCAGACACTTGGTAGTAGCACTGCTGTCACAACTGTTGAGACTCATGTGTCTGATTTATCAATCAACAGAATACCATCTGTGTAGTGAAAGCTTTGAACTCATGAGTATAAAGGCACTTGCACTAATTCCTGCCTAAACTTTGGTAGCAACAGCATGGAATTTTTTTGCACGAACATTTCTCTGCTCTTTGCTTTTTCTGATGAAGATAATTTTAAATACCTTTGGCATAGAGAAATGCAAGTATAGAACACATCAACTCCTTGGATAAATTCTGGTGAGGAAAAATCAACCTAATGGGCTCCAACAGAACTATTTTAGCTTGTTTTTCCACTGTGTACTGTGCTCAAAATACATTACTGAAGTTGGGCACCTCTTCCCCCCTGATTATAATGTTGAACACGTTGCCTCTATCAGCAGAGTCATAGAAGATTGAGTTTTTGCCCTTTCTGAGATAACCCAGCATACTTGAATGAATGTATTTGGCCATTGGTCTCCATGGGAATAGGGCATCTACTGCCCTATCCCTAATCATCATCTCCTTAGAACAGCTGAGGTCAAGGTGGAGGAGGAGTGAAACTTGAGATGGGGGTGGGGACATGGAATGAGTGATGCTGCATATGCAAAACACTTTCACTTTTACCTCTGAAAAACACAGAGTCAAAAATCCAATGTTTTTGGTCTAGATGAAGTCTTTTATTGAGCAGCAAGTTCCTCATTGCTGATGTCATATATTTTAGGTAAGAGAACTCCCTAACCCAGCAACTATAATTACAATGTCCCTGGCTCTAGTCTAACAGTCTGGAACCCCATTATCATCCAAACAGCCTGGGCTCTGCTTATGGGAAGAAAATCAGTGGTAATCAAGGTGCCATTAAACAGCTTGTTTCCATCCTAATGCTTGCTATTCAGTCTCTGCAGTTCAACAACAGGTATAAGAGCAAGGGACCCTTGTTCCCAATCTCCCTGACTGTTGCCTTCTGCATCCTAACCCATTGCCATAAGTATTAAGATTTTTGAAATATCTGAGATTTTACCCCAATCTGGAAGACAAGCAGTCCACATGCCAGAGCTTGGTGGATTCTAGTAGAAGAAACAAAATATTGGGTAAGAGATGAAGGATTCATGGATTTGACACAAATGGGTACAGAAAAGATAATTTGGAACAAAGAGAAAAATAAGATGTAAGATAAGTGGAAATATGAGAGGTCTGTAGATTATTTCTTAACAATATTGTAATGATTATAACAAATAAGAGATTCTGAAATAACCTTTTAAAACGGAGAGCTGTACATTTTAAAGATTAGCTGTATTTCAATACCAATTTGCAGATTATAAAGTATATGACATTTCTCCATTATAAACATAGAATTCCCCTTTGTCATTATAGCCATGATATTTATATTCTTAAAAATCTGTTAAACAATGCTAACATGTTTTAAAATCTTTAATATTTGATTAAAATGGTACTTTATTCTTATTACACTATTGAATATTAAGATCCATTATCATTACTAAAGGTATATTTTCTTATATAAATTGGATGATTCTGTATAACTCCCCACATGGGTACCATAAATATTCATTGGCAACATGCTATTTTTAGTCTCTATTGTCTTTCTTTGAGGTGAATGCTGTTCCCTGAGTCTTTAACCAGCTCTGACGATTCATTTTCACCTTCATTAATTTATAGCTTGAGGTTAGTGCAATTACAACATTTTTTCTTTTTTTAAAAGAACACTTATCTGTATTTGAGGCTATGTTATAGTCAGGGTGTTGTCAACATTGTCTATGATTACTTTACAAAACCTCTGGGAGAGTAATAATATGCAATAGTATCAATTATGATGAGTTCCCATTATTTTTAAAAGATGGGATGTAAGTATTCTCTTAGGAAGGCAGTCACTTTAATCATGTTTTCAGGTGAGGAGACAGAGTTTCTATGACATTTTAGTTAGGTACCATCCACACTGTGGGAATCTGGATGACTAGAGAGAAAACCTCTAGTGCTAACTGTGAGATAAACCATTGAAACAGACCATCTTGAGAAGCAAAACAGAAAGCACTTTAGTATGGAAAAATGTCTCCTTTTACAACACTTGTTAATATTTTCAAGAGAAAATTTATCACATAAAATGTATTGACACTTGAGAAACACATATCTTTTCCACAGAAAATACTGAACACCTTGAGAGTATCCCTCTGGAAGATTTAAAGGGCATTTTTCTCTTTGACTGATACAGAACTCTATATCCTTATGCCAAATATATATGGTAGAAATTACTAGAAGCTCTCATTACCTCATTTTCTGCATTGTCATCTCAGCATTTTGGTTCTTATAAATTCTTCTTAGAATCAGTTATACTACTGACATTTTTTTTCTTTCCTTACTGTTGATGTGTTCATTCTATGCTATTTATTTATTTATCTATATATTTATGTTTTAGCTTTTTATAAGAAATGAAAGAGACTGATCAGTGAAGCCTATAATTCAATTCATACTCAACACCATAATTCTTTAAAGTAAATATAAATGGATATATATTATTATTTTCAGAAATTATTTGTAGCCTTTGAGGATGACTTTTTCAGATATCACAAAAAGAAGGTTTGATATCTGTGCACTGGGATATGATACCAGCAACTTCTGTCATTGGCAAATGCATTTAAGTTTCTAAATGAATGCAGGTTTCTATAGAAACAGCTTTAAAGTATGGACTCAGTATATTAAGTGTACATCAAACCTAGTCCCCGATTTCCATGTTGATTTCTGCTGGGGTAGAGATATTCCCCAACACAGGGATTTGTTCAAGGTCACTCCTTCTTTGGAAAAGGAAGTAAGATTTGAAATTCTGGTCCCTTGTTCTCTAGCCTGCTGTTCTGCCAGCCGAGTAACACTGTATTCCAGCTGTTCTTCTGCTAGTATGTCCCTCAAGAACTGTTAGTATGTCCCCAAGGTTTTTTGCTGTATATACAGAACAATTAAAGAAAAATCTTTCCATCCATGGAAGAAAATGAATTCTAGCTCCCGAGAGAATTTTATGTTGATACTGATTCCTCAGGTCATACATTTACATAGAGGAAATGTTTCAGCCACAGAGTGCATGGTGCCATTTGCTACCAAATGGATTTTGCTACCAAATGTACATATAATAATCCACATTGCCAGATTCAGATCACAAACCCTGGTTTGAATTGCAATCTGCTACTCAAATCTGCATGGCTTTAAACAAATCGTTTATTCCCTGACCACAGTCTCACTCTTATACATGCTATAAGGAGAATAATCTAATTGTGTGCATGTATTATGAAGTACAGTTGACTCAGAACAGACTTGATGATTCTCTGGGTCCAAAGTCCCCAAAATGGCAACAGTATTGATTGTGAATTAGTTTGTATGGTCAATAGCTCTTAGACAGTTTTTGAAGCACTTAATCTGTTTTCAGTGATAAAGAATAAAAAAAAAAATTCAAAGTAGTTTTAAATCCAATAAATTAATATTTGTTAAAATCTCACAAGCATTTCTGATTTAAAAACTTAACATGAATGAGAATATTAGTATTCAGATAAGATGCTATATACTTGTTATTGTTTTCCTTGTTACTTTTTTATTTTTATTGAGTCTACATTAGTTTACAAGACTGTATGCAATTTAGAGACATAGATAATCTCACATGAATGTCACCACACCACACCTACCATCAAGACCCCCACAGTCTGCCACCATAGTCTATTGTAACCCCTTCCCATTTCACTCTTCCTCTCTGTAGCCCCAATTTTACTGTTCCCTTGGTAGCCTCGATTTTACTGTCTAATTTCAAAGATTTTCCATTCACTCAGATTTGCCTGACCCTGTTTTGTTTCTTGATATTCCACATACAAGTAGAACTATCTAGTTCTTGTCTTTCTCTTTCTGACTCATTTTATTTAGCAGTATTCCTTCTGGTTCCACTCATCTTACTGTAAATAACAAAAGTTATTCCTTTTCCACAGCTGAATAGTATTCCATTGCATTTGTACCACATCTTCTTAATCCACTCATTTGTCCTTGGGAACTTAAGCTTTTTTCTCTAACTAGGGTATTGAAATAGGTCTTCAATGAATACTGGAGTGTACATATTTTTTTGAATTACTATTTTTGAATTTTAAGGATAAATGTCAAGAAATAGAATTGCTGGTTCATACGGTAGATTCATCTTTAATATTTTGAGAAAGCATCATACTGTTTTCCTCAGGTGCTGACCAGTTCCTGTTTCCTCCCAACAGCATACAAGGGATTTCTCCATATAATTGCTGACACTTGCTGTATTTGGTCTTTTTGATCCTGGCCATTCTCATAGCAAGAGGCAAAAAAAAAGAAGTGAATGTAAACAAATTGGACTATACTTAAGAAAAAACTTCTGTAGAGCTAAGACAATTATTATTAAAACAAAAGCACACCCTCCTGAACACTGAAAATATTTGCACATCATACATCTAACATGGTGTGATAGCCAAGATAGGTAAAGATGGAAGTTACAAACCAATTTATCAAACAATAAGGACAAACAGATACTCTCAATAAAAATTGGGAATCTGAATTGACAGAAACCATCTAGGAGATAATATAGACTGTGAATTAAAAACCTTAACCTGTGCATGTATATTGACATTCTGTGTGGGTCCTTCTAATAATTACGCACATAAAACAGTTGAGCTACAACTGTTTTTGGCCACATATTTTTTTCAGAAGCTTAGCAACTCTAAATATTACACAGTATGATATCAGTTAATAAAGTATACTTCTACCACAAAATGTTAATTAACCTTTAAAAAGTATATTTGAAAGACATTTATGTATGTTAGATGTCCATATTTGTATGTTAAAAACAGATTCTAAAGTGATATGTTCTTTATAATGTTTTGTATGTTTTTCTTTTATGTTTTTAAATATAAATTTAATAAAACACAAAGTAAATATATATCAAAATTGTTATATTTGGAAGCTGAAAATGTGCTATAATTTTCCCCTCAAACTTTCTAAGGTGAATTAAAAGAGCAAATATAACTCAGTTAAAGTTGAGAAAATTCAAGTAGAATTTTCTAAAGAAATTTCTTTTTAAATATTTTAAAATAGATCTGCTATATTACACTACTAGGTATTCTCCTAACAAATTCAAAATAAATAAACAAACAAATAAACGAACAACAACCCACTAATTCAAAGGGCATTTGCTCAAGCCAGAAAGAAAAAGAGAAATACTGGATGATTACACTGATATTCAGGACACAGGGAAAGCAAACAAAGAAAAGGACAAGTAAAACTTAAAATCCAATAGTCAGCAGAACTAAGGATAGCAAGGTAGGGGAAGGGAGATACAGTCAGATTAGGGATGGGCACAAGAGATTAAGATGAAGGTTCACTGGCAACAAAGTGGTGGGAGAACCTTGGATTATACAATGACATTAAAATATACACATGTGCGGTCAAATGAAAAATAAAAAAGCTGTTCAAACAAACAGGCAAACAAAAAACAACAGAGGGACATTTGTACTCCTATGTTCATTCCAGCACCATTTACAATAGCCAACCTGTGGAAACAGAGCAAGTAAGTGCGATAAAGAAGACATTGTACATATACACATTAAAACATTACTCAGTTGTAAGAAAGGATGAAATTTAGTCATTTTTGTTAACGCTGATGAAACCAGTGGGGATTGTATTAAATGATAGCAGTCAGAAGGAGAAAGATAGAGACTGGATGGTGTTCAGTCAGGCATGAAATACAAAGAAACAAAACAATTAAATGGACAAAATAACAAAAAAAAAATCTAAACCTTTGAAGTTGTACTGAAGAAGTGAAATAACCAGAAGATAGGAGTGGGGTAGAAGAGGGAAGAGAGATCCAATAACCTATGATGGAGAACTGTGGGCTCTTGGGTAGTGAATATGGTGTGACAATATAAATCTGAAAAGTGGAGAACCTATAAACCCTAAAAAGCACATGAAGTGCTCTAAATTAAGGAAGTTCTGTTGATCATTTATTTAGTAATTAAAACAAAAACATACTGACTTTTTCAGAAAATGCAAAAATTGATAGGTTTCTATCTGGGCAGATGTGTATCAATTAGGAGTTATATTTTAGTCTTCTAATAAATCACTTGGGAAAGTACATGATTTAATGATAAATTCTTTTATGCTTCATTTTTTATAAAAGGTGTAATCATTCCTGTGTACTTGATTTAAATGTAGAGGGATGCTTTCATATAGGAAAAATCAGTGAGTTATGGGAAAAATGAAGCATGCAAATCTCTTTTGTAGAAAGAAAATACTAGTTTTATTTTGGTTTTGTTTCCTTTTATTTGAATCTATCACAAGCACTGACAGTACCAACCAGGTTCTGCAGTAAAACAGAGAGTTGTCTCTGAAGTGTTTGATATAGACTGCCCCAGAGTTATGAGCTCCACTGCAATATGAAAAACCACCACTGCCACCCACCATCCTTGGTACCTTGAAAATGGACCTAGTAAAATGTCATTCATTTTTATTCAATCTTCAATATTAAACCTGCAAACCACTAGGAAATACAAATAACCTATGAATTCCACATCTAAAATGCCTCCCTTCCAAGTTATGAAGTTCAAATACCAGATTTTTTTGAAGTGACAGAATGTAACGCATTTTCCCCCTTAGATTTGTCTAGATTATCTGGAGTCCATTTTATCTCACAGTACACAAATAGTTCATTCTTTTCCAAAATTTGACACCTTATCTGAATTCCCATGATAGAATAAGTGCCTTTTTACTTAGAAAAAAATCAGTGAATATTCACTATGCATCCTTTGCTTAACTGGGGCATTAGGATATGGAAAATCTCATTTGTTGTGTATTTCAAAGCCAGCTTTTTCCATGATTGCTTGAACCTTGGCAGTTGAGTACTGGAAAAAAAATAGCATACAAGTACATTGATAGGATTACTAATAACAATACATATGGCAAGTGCTTACACACAATAAGCCCACATTAGTTCTCCAACAATATTTCCATGATTCAGCTTAATCCATTTCCTACACACACAGATTACACACTTTAAACTTTTTTCAGGAGCATCTTTTCATATCTTGTGTTCTGTTTTTAATCTGTAATATTTCTTTTCACACATTTTTACTCTTAACATTAAACCTAGCACATGAGACACACTTACAAAATGTTGGTACAAAATCAATATAATAAAATAACTATCAGTAAATAGCTTCCCTGTCTTCTCTCCCACGAAAAGAGGAATTTTCTCTTTTCCTGAAGACAACCTCACACCTATTCCACTTTACTTTCATATCCCTTTCTCAAGAATTTTATATTACTAGGTCTGTGGTACATCATTTGCCTTTACTACTTATTCTTTAACTCAATTATTTCTTCATTGACTATGGAATAACTAATTATGTCCCAGAAATTTTTTTAGAATAGTCTACTTAATATTTATATATGTAGGATAGTCTGTCATGCAATAAATAGTCTCCTTTAAACCACATCCTCTCAAGCTATTCTATCTTGCAACAACTGAGATTCAAAAGAATTATGTTCCTTTAAAGGAGCATTTTTCCATGCTACTGGTTCTTCAGCCTGAAAAGAAAATCCATCAGTTTACAATGCTAAGATGTTAATTTAAGTGTTTAGTAATATGCAAACAACATACCTTATTTCAAGGGAATTCCTTATGCAACCATTGTTTCTACATTAAGGATACTCAAAAGTCCCTTTTGCACATATGGGAGAAAGCTTAACAGGCAGAATACTGAGAATTAAAGAATAAATGATCCACAGTGGGATTCCAGTGTTAGCCACTATAACATTTTCTTTTTGTGCCCTTCAATGACAGAGAAAAACACTTATTTTCAAAGATAGAATGCCTGCCTACGTATTATCATAAAATTGTATCATTTGAAAGACATTATCATTTAATAGGTAGTTTACTAGACAGGATGATTGAAAATATTAGTTATTAAGGATATGTCTGATACTGATAGCTTATTATGCCACACTTTGGTAAAGATCTATAAAATTTGATAATGCCTTAAATTTTCTTTTTCCTTGGAGTATGTTGTTCACTTTCTTAGTAGGAGGAAAATAATTTGCTCTAGGTGAAGGGAATACAAAATGTTTCCTCTACTAAATGGGAAAAAAATCTATGGAGGTCAAGTTGTTCTATGTTTCTGATTTGCAGGAAGATCTTTGCTTCACAAATATTTGCAAAACCATTAGACACAATTTTAATACTCTATAATGTCAGGATTATAGTGTAATACAAGCGAGAGTCAGAGGCCATGCTATGACTTGCATACTATAAATCAGAAGGACACACATTGTTAATAGTTTAGAGCTTCAAATTTGAATAGATTTTGCAGTTTTAATTATTTCTCTTGGCCAAAGTAGTCTTATTTATCCAACATATGTTTGTAATATGTGGGCAAGATACTCTCATCCACTGTTTTTTATCCAGAGATACTACCTTTGCTATTAGCCTTCTTGAAGGATCCTATTCCCATCTACAGAAGGCCTGCATGATGCTCAATACTTTCTTCTCTAATATTCATTTGTTACTCACATGTTAGAAATATAATTTCTTCTATCTGTAAGGTCATTATTTATACTCAAATGGAAACTATAGGCACTTTCTGAGAAGTAAAGCAAAAGGCATAGAATTTTCTGTTTTTTTTTCCTGTATTTGATACAGAACTTTTCATTCTACTTTAAAAGGAGAATCAAACTGTATATAAACTGTAATAAAGAAAGTTTGAATAAGTTTACAAGCAAGTTTAGTGATTCTTGGAGCAAGATGTATAATAAAGCAATGTATTCTACTTAAGAAAGATAAACTACGTAAAATGCAAGTGCAAACAATTCCTAAATCTCAGTGTCTTAACTCATTACAGTTGCATTTTTGTGCAAGCTGTGTATCTGGAAACAAGAATAATGAAGGCTAGCGGAATATTTTTTTCTTGACAATATATATGATTCTCCATAAACATATAATTTTACCAATATATAATGCATAGTATGTAATTATGTAAATGATATGCAGTATATCTAAATACATATATTGTTTAAAAAGATAGATTCATATGGTCATGAAACCTGTGTCAGTCCTAAGATCTTCTGGAGAATCAGTACAGCAAAAGATTGCAAATTTCACTCTAAAGACAGGAAAGGAATCACATGCTATTCTGAAAACAGAAAAAAAGTGAATTCTCTCGCTACGCCCTTTCTTTGTTTTAGTCATTCTTTTAGTGAATGAGGTAAGCACAGCCACAATGATGAAGACATCTGTTTTATTAAATTTAGATTCAAATATTAATCTACTCCAGAACTATATTCTCAGGTACATCTTGAGAAATATCTGGGCAACCTGTAAACAAGTCAAATTAACATATACAGCTAACCTTTACATGTACAGATAATGTGAAATTTATTAACTTAAAGATACTCTTAGATGTTGAGTTTTTTCATTCAGTGTTACAAATCATATATATCTTACATCCTAGATTGCTGGGCTGATTGCCCTCTTCATAACTCTGTTTGTAAAAGTGATTTAGAAAATTATCACCTTTTTTATTATGAGTATGCAAAAGCAGATTGGCTTTCCCTTATTTTATTATATTTTGGCCATTTTTAATTGCATTTCATGTAAAACAGAGTTTAGTTCATGGTAAATAATCAATATTACAGCACTACCCATTAATAGTTCAAGTTTTAACTATTACACTGAATATTGCAATGACACTTTTGTATATATTTCATCTTTGTTAGACTCCCCCTAAAATAAAGTTTCAGAGATGGTTTGTTTGGTTAAAGGTAGACTTGCTTTCTGAAGAAATTAGTGCTGACTAGTTTGAATCATCTATTTTTTTAAATAAAATATATTACTCCTATTCCTCTTTGAAAATCTTTAGTGTATGAAGAAGAGGATTTAGTCATCTGTCTTCCATTGACTGGATGAAAAAGATGTGGTATATATACACAATGGAATATTACACATCAATTAAAAATGACAAATGTGATGATTTTTTTGTAACATGGATGTACCTAGAAGAAATCATATTGGCAGAAACAAGTCAGAAGGAAAAAGACAGAAACCAAATAGTTTCACTAATAATATATGGGCAACCAAATGAAAGTACACAACTGGGGGAGAGGACCAGTTGGAGTGGCCAGAGAGGGGAAGTGGTGCGTAACCTCCAGGGATCATAATGATGTGAAACATACTTACATACATACATACATATATATGTAAATTATTTAAATAAAAATTTAAAAAGGATTTAAATATTGCATTTTTTTAATTTACAAGAAAAATAATTACATTTTCAGGACAAATTAGCATATATTTAAGGCCTTGTATAAAATACTAATTTTCTCAAGTGAAATGAAGAGATTAAATTGATAATGACAGAAATTCTCTTTTATTTCCTTGAGTTTGGAAATCTGGTCAATGGGAAGTAACTGCAGCCTACTCTATTCTCTACTGTAGTCATAAAAAATAAAAGCACCTGGCTTTTTTTTTTTAATTGAAGCATAACAGTGGATTTTTATTACTTTTTTCATAGGTCTAGGGCTAGTTGTTCCCCCCCTCCTCTCCTTTTTAGGGCTAGTTTTGATCTACTCTTTAATGACTGGAACATACTTATTTTTCGAATCTCCATTCAAAGTCGTATATGTGACCAGCAGAATGGGCAGTAGCATGATTAAACCAATGCCATAAAGGAGCACTTGAAACCTTTTATGGTACCATATGATTCATTGACTAGAAATTAAACAGTAGTATGAGAAATTTATTCCTACAGTGGCATAATAGGAGAACACCAATAGATGGGCAATAAAGACCAAAAGGGCATCAGAGATTAAAGGCCTAAGATTTTCACCAGAGGAGGACATAATATAGTGATTCAGACTGAACCTAAGATTTGTGGTCTGGTTACAATGTAATTGGCACAATAAGGGGAGGGTAATCATCTCAGATGTGGTCACCATAGTTTTCCCACTACAAAGCCCCATAATCCATCACCAACAATGTATAATTTTATTCAGGTCCCATACTTCAGGAAAGGAATGGCAGTTAAGTCATCTCTTTACTATTTTGTGTTCTGAAAAAAAGAACAGCCTTTCTCTAAATGATTTTGCTGAGACCTCTTTAAATCTAGTCTTCCCACTTTTTTCTCATATTCTTTTATTTGCCTCTCTTTATGAGAGCTCAGATTTTTCTTGTTTAAGCTTTTTTTTATTAATGCACATTCTCCCTATTGAAATAATCTGATTTGAAACACCCCCTTAATTGTCCAGTAAAACTTGTCTTTAACAAGAATTTGCTTACAAATAAGTTTTAAAAAAATTCAAGTTATATTAATTTGCAACACTATCTGGTGTTAATCCTAATAGGTAAGAGAATGTGGATAAGTTTATGAAATTTGCTAAAACTGTACATATTTTAAAATAATTCAACTATACAAAAGCAATGATGATTTATCAACAAGTTCAATAACATAACAAAGCATGGGCTGTGTGATCAATAATATGCATGCAAGTCTAAAAAAATGAGTATGACATAGATTAATAGGAACAGTAGTAAGTTTTAAATATACATATATAGTTTTCTAGTTTAATACAAGTGAGAAAAAATAAATGATGCATAAATATATTTGAAATTGTTATATACACTATACTTACTACTGTTGAGCATAAATTATTGTAATTTATTTTCTTTTATATGAATACTGTGTATTAATTCCATGTCTAATTAGTTATGTGTAGTATTTTTTCAAAAAGAAATGATTGCAGATGTAATAGTTTTGAAAGTTCATAGATTAAGAAAGCTTTTAATGGAATGGAATTAGATAGCTAAAAATTGTCTCAAAGGAGTCATTTTTAAGGATATAGAGTAAAGATATATTATTTAAGTCACTGCTTAGTTTCAACACTGTGAAACTTTCTACCTCCAGTATTTATGCACTCACAAGATTTCTAGTTTCATTTTTATTTTTATAAATAATGACAACAAGACTTTGAGCACTAATGTAGATATTTATAAAAAACTTAATATTTGGTTTTGGAATGCTAACGTAAATCCATTTGACTCCTGGGTTTGTACTTTTTCCAAGATACAGTGCTCAGAATACATATTGTGGAGCTAATAAAAATAATTACATTAATAAAAACTACCAGATTTTCTATAATTCTACATTAAAAATGGATGAAAGATAAATTTTCATTTCTTCCTTTGTTACTTAATCTATGATTTACATTTGAATATTACAAAAACATTTCTCTATATGAAGCATTACATCTTAGATGCTTATCCAAGAGTTCTTCCTATTAATTGATCTCATATAGATTAAGTGGTTTAATAACGTTGAACCAGCCCAAAATGATTCACTCTGAACAATATGTGCTATGTAACTAAGAAACATTTTAACTAGTTGTCACAAGATTATTTAGCAATCAATGCAGTGTAGATATTACAATGCGAATCACTGATTGTAAGTTGATTTTTACATTTAAGAAACAGTGAATGACATAAAAAGGTCAATTTTATTTTATCATCTATTTTTTATTTCATTTTTTAGGGAAAAAGGTAATTAAGGGCAAGAATTAATTCAATAGCTGCTATTTTAGTTGCATTAATATTCTCTATAAATTTAGCAAATATGTTTATATGTATATCATTATTCCATTTACACTATTTCTTTTTGGATAGATTAAAACGAAATTTGAAACCGTAAGATGATAATATTGAGGCCTGCATTTGAAAGTTAATACTATATCTAACACATCTGTGGAAGGAAATGTGCTTTTTCAGGTTGGTTATGTTAAGATCATCCTTTTAGACTTAATCAGTCAAATGTTAGTACCATGTATAATGTACAAATGGAATCAATGAGGTGTAGACTGACAGAAGGAAGCCAAATCAGTTATGTATGCATAATGTAACATACATTAGGCTATCATTATCTTTGACTGAATATCTCTCCTTCAGCTCCTAAAATGTAATCTAATAACCTTTCACATTTAAGAGAAAAGTGTCAGCACTTGAGAAGTGGGCAAAAGAAAACTCTTGTTATTTGTCTGTGACCAGAAGAATTTACTGGAAATCATTTTTGGTTGCTAACTAGGTTATGGCTCATCTTCATTTGTCATTCTCTGACTATGTTGTGACCTATCCAAAGACATCATGTAAACGTTATTTACTGCTTTGCCATAGATTACGCCTGGGTTCAAGGGCTACATTAGAGGCTGTAAAACATGTCTGTGTCAGTGCCATCTGTTAATGGTATCATTGAACCCACCTTAACATTTGCACACTCCATCAATAGAGAGGAATGATTAAACAGATTCCTTTTGATACAAAGAGATTACAAGTTCTTGGGCCCAAAATACCTCATTAATGAATACGTCCCCTTAGTCTCCCCACAGATGTGAAGAAAATGGAAAGGTCTGGGACAAAAGTCAAAGTTGATGAACAAATTAATATCACATAACTGTTATGTGCCTATTAACTGAAGATCAAGAAATGCAGGTACATATGAAAGGACAAAAGTGAGATTGTGGAAATATACCAAGAAGCAGGTAAAATCTTCATGCTACTGACTTTTAGGAACTACTCATTCTTGTTGTTGTTATTTTTATAGAGCAGAGTCTCTTGATGATCACTTTCCTCTTCTTTACGTACTTTAGAAAATAGTGGCATTACTAGAACATCAAAGAGAGGCAGGAATCTAGGAACTTTGCTTTTTTCTATTTATGCCACCCAGCACATTTCACTGGCTAGAAAGTTGGACTAGAGTGCCCTCTAATGTCCTTTCCACTGGTTCTTAAAGTGCTGTCCAGCTTTTCACTTAAAAGTAGGTTTTGGAATTGGAATTGGAATAAAAAGACTAAACCAAAATCAAAACTAAATTTTTCCTTTCTGAGAGGAAAAGCCACAATTTCTGAGCATCTTTAGATATAGAAGTAATATGTATTAGATGTGAGGAACAGAGAAATAGAAGTTATATTGGTTTTTTGCAATTTATACCTTAACATCATTTTGAAGTGTTGTGATTGCCAAATTTGTAACTTGTTAAGTGCTAAGTGAAATATCTCTTGGTAATGAATGAGAAGCTGGACCAGCTTTGCAGGATTCACTTCCATGGTTTTGTTTGTTATTTGGATTTGCATTCCAAAAAGGTTAACCTATCTGTAGGAGTCCAAACTTCCATGATGATCCATGGAAATTTGAATTAGGAAATTTCATACTGCAGTACTTTTTCCCTTTCTTTTTGAATACATTTAAAATTCTCTCTCTCTCTTTTATTATTCTAGCCTAAGGGCTGCACTCTGGTTAGCAGTTCAATGTCATAGCATCATAACCCTATACATTAAAATATTCCAGGAACTAGAGGAACATTTTTATAGTCTCAGGTTTAGATATGATATTCCTCATTTCTCACATGCAAACATTCAAATTCCTGAGGAAACAGCTAATGCATAAGAGGAAAACTCACATACAAACAGATAATTATACATCTAGAAACTTTGTTAGGAATATAATTTTTCGAAACAATTGGTCTTAAAGGAATGGAATAGGCAATGGAAGGTATCTCAGTCTTGCAAAATGTTAAGCTCCAGTAAGCCAAGTAGTATATATTTAATATTCTATATCACCATTGGTGAGAAGAAAATGTAGTTTTCTATCATGTGGTTTCTGTCGTGCGTTCTACTAAAGCTTAAACTCAGCTCTTTGATAAATGAAAAGTCATTAGACAGAATCAACCCTAGGTCAGAATATGAACTTTTTATCAGAATAATAACTATATTGTAGTTTTAGTCTCAGTGCCTTATCCTGCATTACTGACATTATTTTTATTTTACTGTTTTCTTTTCTAATGTTGAAAACAAAACAAACCCCTAAAAAAAGTTACTTCTTATTCTCTTCCATCAAAAACAAAACAAAACAAAACTACTTTCATTATTCAAATTTGAGAGCAAATTCTTTTTTAATACTTTTTAATGAACAAAAAATACAATGTTGTTGGGGTGTAGATTGACGGGTACCCTGGTGTCCCAAATTTGCATCCTCCAAATGGGTTCTGCTATCTGTCATAAAAAGACAGAGCACAGTCTTAGTGTAGGAGAACTGTAATAGAAAAGATTAGTGTGCATATAGAGAGACAAAAGGACAATAGCTTTCCCATCAAACAATTAAAGCGACCCATCTCCTCCTGGGTAAATGCTCAGCCAAAGTTGGGGACCCAAAGTGGGGTTAGTGAGGCCCACAAGTTTGCCACAAATCTGTGGAACCTTCTAGCAGGGAATCATTGGGAATGAGCAGAAGTGGCCAGAAAAATAGATGTAAGGATCAAAATCAAAGAACAAATCAAATTAAAGGCTGCTGTCTTTCCATGACTACATCCTATGTGATTTCTTCTATGCCCCCCAAGTCACTGGTGCAAGTTCAAGGCTGAGAAGCAAACAGGGCTCTTGACATGTCTCTACTCTATATGTTTTCTCATGTCTCTCTTGTGTCTTTTCCCAAATCTTCTCACAACTCAACTATAACATTCCTGAGGTGGGGGAGGGAACCTGAAACTTCCCATATTTATGAAGATTATAATATTGTAACACTTTCTTTTTATACCAATATTACCAACCGTGAATTCATTATCTTTGAATAAACAATATAATGGGGCATAAGTTTTTATTATTTTGTTTCCTTCATGTAGTCTCACTTGTTTCTCCTATTGTCAGATTTAAAAAAGTGGCTCACCAATTTAATGTTCGTAAGTTTGGACGAAATAATACAATATACAAAAAATAATTTGGTTCTAACTCACCACTTTTTAATGACTTTTACATCATCCACCCCCTTAGTTCACACTATTTTCTGTCATCACTTTGATTTGTTAGAACTTTACAACTTGATATATTTAATAACTGTCTCACATTTACTGATCTCTATCTCTTTAAGCAAAAATCATCCTTCTAACCTAGAGCAGTACTTTCATTTGTTTTCATTCAATATCCATCTTATCTATTGTAACCTGAATGATGTTTAACTTTTGGCAGAGATTCAATGTGTTTAGAAAATTAGAACCCATTTGAAAAATAAAACTGACTGGTACAGTCTTCTCTGACTCTCCAAGGCCAGTGATTTCAGTGTTAAGAAGCACAACTCTCCTAAAAAGATTTTACTTCTGGAAGTTAAATCCATATATGACAGAGCTTACTGGACTCATTAAAAAAAACAAAAACAAAAGCAAAAAATACAATGTTGTAACTATAATGTAGGGAGATGAGATAGAAGGAAATAAAGTTATAAAATAATTTATATTTTAACACACAAGTGTTCACTAGATTACATAGGGTAGTAATCAACTGCTCAAATGTAAACAGTCTTGCTTGGAGTCCAGCAATCAGAAATGCAGACTGGTACTGTTGTTGTAGTCACCAACATTTCTAATAACAAATGAGTAATATACAGGCACACTGACACACACATGACATTGCTGGATGGGAGCAGAACATACTACCCCAAAATGCTTCTTTGGTATAAGGACAACTTGGGTTAGTTTAGAGGAAAGCTGTAAAAAATTGAAGTTATACTTTTGTAAGAGAACTGACCCCCCACAATAACTGAATTCTCAAACATTATTCTAACCACACAATAGAGAGATCATAGTTAAATAAACATATTATTTTAGATGACAGAGCAAGAACAATGGTGAATGTATTCCTGTTCTCAAGGAATTTATAGCCTAAAGAGGGATATGAACACATGTAATTACACAAGTAATTACAGGAACTCTGATAGAAGAAAATATTGATGTCAAGATTATTGTAAAGAAGTTTCATCTTACAGAAGAATGACTTCAGAACATTCAGTGAAGAATGGTCACAGAGGTAGAAATAAAATCAGTTGCAAAGGAATGAACTAGAACCATACCAACCATTACAAAATGTAGTCTGACATATATAAGTGTAGTATAGTGACACTAAACAACAGAATAAATTTGAAAGTTTGAAGGAAAATGGAAAACATGTAGTTACAATACATTTGAGGACTGGTGAAAAGTACAATATGACCAAGAGGATTTTAAGAAATGGAAGACTAGAAGAGAAAAATTGGTGTGTTCTTTGAAATTTCACTGAGTGACTGAAACTTATAGCTATTTTTAAAGGGGCATCATCAAAAGATAAGTTCACAATCGTTGTGACAGGTCAGATGAATTAATTAATTGACAATGGAAAGATTAAAGTTGACTCATTCCTTGAAAACATAACAAAAAACTCAAAGCAGGAAATGATTGAACATCATTTGCAATAGTCTGTTTTAATACTTTGCATTCTACCAGAGCTTTTATCAATATTGGTAACACCTCAGTGATCTCTGGAGAGTTAGAAGGATTCTTTTGTCCAAAGTAAAACCTTTATTGACTATTTTGTCTGATAACCTTAAAATATAAGGTTAATGAAGCAGAACAAGATGAATATCTGACTCTAGGTCAATTTATTGTCAACATGTGGAATTGAGAGAGCACTGACTAGCATAAGTAATTAAAAATATTATACTGACATTGAGTTTAAGAAAATGAAATTGTCAAGATTTCTTTTATACTGCTAGTCCAAATAGGAATAGCAAAATTAGAATTAAACAGTGTAGGTGGGGACTTTTACCTTTTCTATACATCAAAATGTGCAATTAAGGAGAAGTTTGTTTGCTTTCTTACATGTATGATTGTGTTTTCTAACAACATAAAATGGGATAATAAAAATGGTAAAATTTGCTTTAGATTCATTAACAAGCACTGACTATAACAATTTATTACTTCCAAACTCTGTCAAATTAGGGAATAGAGTACATATGTAATCTGGCAAGGAAGGTGCTAAAGATTAAAAAAAAAAGTCAGAAATTATTACCTAATAGAGTTGGTGGGAGCACAGGATTTATGCACATTACACAACACGGTGATTTTGTGGCTGTTTTTCAGAAGCAAATCAGCATTGTGCCTTTTAAAAAAATTTTTTTTGCAATTTTTATACAATATTGGTCATGTTTGTATAGTTGTCATTCCCCTTAGGTTTGGTCCTCCTTTCTGTATTGTACCAATTACCCCCCACCTTACCTCCTCTAGTCACTTGCATATGCCATTAGATGAAACAATTTCTCAAGTCACTTTCAAACTTGAGATTCAATCGTTCTATTCTGGTGTAAGTTATACTAATCTATTAATATTCCACTCAGTGCTGAATATTCTTTTTTCCTAAGTGACCTATTCTAAGGCTGGATGAGTGCAGTTGGAAGGACCCATTTGTTTCAATATTGCATCGTAGAGTGGACCTTAATCTAGGCACAAGTGAGAAACCTTTATTCAATGGACTATAGTTAGACTCAGATTAGTTTTGGTTAGTGTTTGTCTCATCAGCTAGACATAGCTGCTTCATAAACTTGATTGATAATGCCGATGGAACAGTTGATTTAAGCACGGTATGAGACTTTATACTGATGTGGCTTCCAAAAAGAGAAATTTATGTGCATTCAATAATAGGTAAAAAAACAGACTACAACTCATCCATCAATTCCTGATGAACAAGGTAACTCACTTATTCTCACTGAAAACAGAGGAGAGAAACAAAAACTATGAAATTAGTGGAAGTAAGAGTATTGGAGACATAACCGTAATTTTTCTAACAATAATATTGCTATTATCAGATTTTCAAGAAAAAAATCAAATATAATTAAAGTTAAGAAAAGAACATCTGTTAATAAACCCATTGACTTTTCCGGCAAGTCAACAAAATGTTCAAAAGTTGATATAATGATAATGTGCCAAGTGGTATTGATTTTCTACTTTTTAAACTAAAATTAATAAGTAAAATCTTAAACATTAACTTTATTATATTTATATTGCTTTCATTCAAGTGACAGTTAAATTACACATTGTTTTTAGAAAGTTATAGCTAATCACTAGTATTTCTTTGAATCTGTTCAGTCTCTTTTTTCATAGTCTGTTGTCAAAAAGTAGTAGAAAAAAATGTCTGTTTACTTAAGAATTAAGAAAGGTAATATGATATCATCAAGCAGGTAAACAGAAGGATGATTTTATGAGGGATTAGCATTGTCATGTTTTAGATTGAAACTGAAAACACACCACTTCATAATTGGCAGAGTGACATGGACAATTTTCTCATCTTCAGAGTAAACATTCTGAGGCAGATGTTTTCAGAATTTCTTCATAGTTTTAACATATTGTATTTATATCTATAAAATTGTGGGAGAGATCACATTTATTTTGTATAATTCTATACTTTCCCATTTCCCTCACTTTTTATACTCAGTGACCTGCTTTTTATTACATTTAAATAATTATCTGCCATATTTATACCTTTTTATGTCTCCCTCTCACACCATCACCTAGGATCATGGTGCACTTCTATTTACACTGGTACAGCTTTGGTTCATGCTGCTGAAAATGATAAGCCACATTTTGTAACCTCTCATACATTATCAAAATAAGAGACTTTCCCATTAAGTCATAGTCTCAGAGGTCATGTACATTGGAACATGTCATAATAAGACAATATATCAAAATTAAATGTCACTCAACAGATCTAAAGCAAACAGCAAGGAAGGGATAAGAGGGAAGATAAACTCAGGGAAGAGATGAGCACAAGAGATCAGGATGATGGTTCACAGGTGAAATGATGTGGGAAAACTTCAGGGTATATAATGATGTAAAATATATATGTATGTAAATGCCAAAAAAAATTCATAGAACATAAAGCAATTCCTTCAGTTTCTGGATCTTTTTTATTATTTTCTTATATTTACAAACAATTACTCTTTTATTTTGTCTAGATATATAATTTATCTGTCACATGGTTAGTGTAAGGTAATAAATCTTGCCATTATTTGAGCAAGAAAATAGCAAATATATTATTTGATTGCATTTTCATTGCAGTCATAACACACATAATTGCTTATGCTGTGTAACATTTAATACTCATATATTTTCCAAACACCATACTATGTCCATTTTTATCAGGCTTGTAAGATATCCCTTCCACTATTTTAAAATTGCAATGTCTCTAATATTTAATAAATGGATTATTTTTAGTTTCTCATTTATGCTCATGCTTTTGTCACTATATTATTAAAAATTTAAACAGAATATTTACTCTCATCTTTTGTGTCTTATGAACATTTCTTTTCTTTTCTTCTTTTTTTTTTTTGTAGCCAGTATTGATGCCATAACTTCAACAAATAATTTATTTACATAGGTCATGTAAAATAAATCATTTCACTGTTTGGAAAATTTTCTTACCTTCTTAATACTTATATGCTTAATCATTTTAATCATTATAATAACTATTCTTTTGCATGTATAATTCTAATCTTACCTCTATACATTTTTTTATCTAGGTGACAATGGTCTATAACACTGTATGTGACTCAGAATTATAGGGTATCAACTTATCAAATGTATATTGTCACACCATAGCTACAACCAAAGTATGCACACAGCACTACATCTTAGTTTGTTTTGCTCCTACATCTCATGTTTAAAAAGTGGTTATTTGATATTTAATTTTAGCAAGACTGCTTTAGCTATCAGGAGAATTAACAGACCAACTAAAATAGTATGATTGGTATGGATATGAGGTAAATATCTACATGTTTGGGATGGTAGATAATAGAAAATCATGGCTTACAAGGTTTAAGCAAAAATAAAATGCATTAATCACATAAATAACTGAAAAAGTCCATATACATTATTGAATAGTTTTGTTTTTGGAATTATCAATAACATAAAAAAGCTTCCTCAACAAAATTTTGTTGAATTCAGTAAAATGTTAAAATGACAATGAGGTAGGATTAACTGGGAATTATTCCAGGAATGCAAAAATGGATAAAAATAGGCAAATCAATTACTGTGATAAACCACATCAACAAAATGAAGGGCAGAAACCACAGGAGCATCTCAATAAATAAAGAAAAAGTATTTGACAAGATTCAATCCCATTTTATACCCACTTAAAATTGGGAATAGAAGGAAAACACTTTAATATTATAATGGCCATATACAAGACCACAGCTAGCATCACATTTAATAGTGAAAAATTGAAGGCTTTTCCACTGAGATTGACAAAAATATGTATTATCACTATGTGTACTGTTCAATGTTATATCGGAAGGCCCAGCTAAAACAGTTAGATAGAAAATAAACTAAAAAATTCAAATAGGAATGAAAAAGTAAAACTTTCACTAATTGTAGTTGATATTTTAGACAGTTAAATCCTAAAGAATTCATGAAAAAAGCTTTAGTAGTAATAAACAAATTCAGAGAACTTGTAAGCTATAAAATCACTATATAAAAACCTGTTCCATCAACATGCAAACAATGAGTCATCAGAAAGAGACATTTAGAAAATAATCCTTTTTACAGCCCCATCAAAAATTAATAAATTATTTAGGAGAAAATTTAACAAGAGATGTCAAATATCTGTATGCCAAAAACTATGAGACAATATTGAAAGAAACTGGAGAAGATACAAAAATGGCAATATTAATATTTTTTATTTTAATTATCACACAATAATACTATTAAATACTATTAAATTATATGGTTATTAATTTTATATGAAATGATATACAGACACAATGTAATACCTACTAAAATTCCAATAACATTCTCCACTGAAATAAAATATAGAAAATCACATTTTTTTTTCTGAACTACAAAAAAATCCCCCAAATAACCAAAACAATTCTGAGGGGGGGGAAATGGAGGTATCATATTTGCCAATTTCAAACAATAGTAATCAAAATAGCAAGGAGCAGAAAGAAAGGAGATGGGAGAGGGAAGATGAGAAAAGGGGAAGAGAGATACCCAGGAGATAAAGGAGAAGAGAGACAGTAGTCAGCAGAAAAATCTATTGAGAGATCTACTCACCTTACTTAGATCTGCAAAATATGAACATCCTCCATACTGTATTTTCAACATTGAGTGATTTATTAATCAATGTAAAAAAGTCATGAACACTAATTTTACATTTTTTAATGAAATTACACCAAGAAATCTCCACTGGTGTTAGCAAGTTGTTTTTAAGTGACAAAGACAGAGATCTTGCCTCAGTTTATGTCCCATTGATATGTAGCTGCCATCAAACTGTTGAAATCAGGAACCTGTTATATTTGTTGAGCTTTTTTCATATGTAGTGTTCTTTATACACACTGATATTTCTATTTCTATTGAGGTGCAATTTCATATATTCCTTGGATTTCTCTCAGGTGTAAATTTTTAACTTGCAATAATGAGTCTGCTTTTTGCCATAAACTTTTACCAGACTTTGTCTAACATCCATAATGCTAGAGTTGTGAGGAATTATCTTTCACGTTTACATTACGAAATGACAATTTGTCCTTGTCCAGGGCTGTATACTGCAAGCTCACTTGTTTCTTATGGAATTGCCATATTGATTTTTAAAAATTGCCTTGAATATAATTGAAATTATAAAGGAAACTTCCATTAAACAGAAAGTGTTCTAGCTTCATAATATTTGAGCAAACCGTAGCAAGTATTAAAGTTGTAATAAAATCAAAGGCTGATTAAGTCTTGAAAAAACACAAACCATTGTACAATTTTTAACAAAAGCTTTCTCTCTCTCTCAGAGGGGATATTGTAGTGAAATATATTGCACAATAGAATTTACCCTCTAGTCATCACTCTTTCAATGAGTCAATAATCATTCATGGGGCACATGATGTGAAAAGCACTATGTAAAATGGTTAGAATAGATAATTTAAAAGCTATGGTTCTTACCTTCAAAGATCTCGGTCTAGTAGACCATGCAAGCTAAGGGTACTGATTATTATTTTAGTATTCCCCACCTATAAATTGCACATAATGAAAATTCGCAAAAGTCACCTAATAAATCAGAAACTTTGAGATTGGATATCTGAATAATTTCTTGTAGTAATTCCGAAAAGCACAGCGCAATGAAACAATTTCACACTGCTGGTGGGAATGCAAACTGGTCCACTCACTATGGAAAGCTGTATGGAGGACCTTCAAACTACTGAAAATGGAACTTCATCATCCAGCAATTCTACTTCTGGGAATCTACCCCAAGTATAACAAAACACTAACTGAAAAAGGTTACCTGTTGTCTTATGTTTATTGCAGTACTACTTATAATAGCTAGAATATAATAGCAAATACCTGAAAACAGATGAATGGATCAGAAAGTTGTGGTATATTTACACAAGGGACTAGTGTTCAGCAATCAAAAGGGATAACATGTCATTTGTGGCAACATGGATGGAGCAAAAACGAATCATGCTAGCAGAAGTAAGTCAGAAAGAAAAAGAGAAATACTGGTCTCACTTTTATATGGGAAAACAAACAAAAGGACAAGAAAACGTTAAAAGTAACAAATTGACAGCAAAACTAAAGCAAAAAGCAAAGGAAGGGGAGGAATAGTGAAAACAGGGGAGGGATGAACATAGGAGATTAAGATGATGGTTCACAGATGACAAGGTGGTGGGAGTACCTCTGGGTAAACAACATATGTGAAAAAAATATGTGTGTGTGCAACCAATTAAAAATAAAATAAATAAAAATAACCTTGAAGGGAAAAATATAAACAACTTTTGAAAATGTCTATTTTCACTAAAAGAGATTTGGGACCCAAATTATATATAGGACTAGAGACCTAAAAATCACATACATTTTTTGATTGTGAACTGTATTTTGTTTTTAAAAACTTCGGTATTTTGCCTATTTCCACTGAATCTTGAATATTATCTATCCACTCCAACCTGCTCCTCTAGCGATAAACATTAGGAAACAGCGTTATGAAACCCCACAGAGTGGCGCGTGCCTTTAAGTACAGCTACAGAGTGCAACTGAGACTAGGAATCACTTGAGTCCACGAGTTCAAGAACCGAGACCTGCCGGGACAACATAGTGAAACCTAGTCTTAAAAAATAGCTGGGTGTGGTGGTGTACGCCTGTAATCCCAGCTACCTGGGGAGCTGAGGCTGGGGATCACTTGAGTCCATGGTACTCCGGACAAAATAGCGAGACCTAGTCTCAACAACAACCAAAAAAGAAAAGAAAATAGCATTGTTCTATAAAGTATGGTAAACTGGATATGTGAAAAGAAAGTTGTTCTGGAAATTATAGTTTGTACTTTTCATTTCATATATATATATATATATATATATATATATATGTGTGTGTGTGTGTGTGTGTGAGTATATGTTTATATTCTATCGCCTTACACTCATACACCAATATACAGACACACTCTCATGAGGAATGTTAAAGGTGAGTAATCTGAAAAACATACCATTTTTTTCTCAAAGTATCAGGTTTTCACTGGTTCCAAAGTTACCCCATTATTTTTAACTCAAATTATATTACCTGAAAAATGCTCTTGAACAAAACAATCCCATAAATTCTCTAAAAGATTGAAATTATTTCTATAGCCCCACCTTAAACTGAGGCATCTGCCTACTGTGCAAACTTTCTGGCATTAAAAGTGTGCATGCTATGAGACTTCTTGAGGTCAAAGTTCAAAAAAAAAAAAAACTACAAAGGATAATTTTACTTATTCTTTAGATTATATGATTAGTTTACATTTCTCTTCTGTCATCTACCTTTATTTCATATTTTTGTTAATTAAAATAATTTTCAAACTCTCAGTCATCTTTGAGTTGAAAATGTTTCTGTACGGGAGATGTTATGGATAGTTTTATTAGTTAGATGTCACAGAAGTAACTAAAATGCATATGTGAAAGATAATACTTCCTCTGAAAAATTTATTTCAACTTTAAAATCTGGTCTATTAAAATATTTATGAATAAAATTATGCAAAGTGGTATATATTCAAGTGAATTTTTGATAGCAGCAATTTTTATAAATATTTTTTCCACACATTTGAGCAGAATGAAAGAGAATCAGGTGGCAAAGAAAAGGGAAGAATAGTTGGGTATTCCTTCATAAACTGAAGAGACTTTGAATGGAGGAAATTGGTAGGACAAAACCTTATGTTTATCTCACTGGTCTGCAGAATACTGAGTGATGATTGTTTATTAATTTTTAACAGTAGGAATGGGGCAAAGATTGATATTGTGAAGACTACTGGCAATGCCTGCTAATTATGGCAATCTAAAATTCTCTTTCTAATCTCACAAAGGAAGAATTGAATCTTATTTCTAGAACTAAATTATTTACATTCACCAAGGGAATAATAATAAAGTTAGCATAAGTAATACATATCAGAATTTACAAATTACTCCACTTACACTGGTGAAGATATATATTCTTCACAGAAATACAATAATTATTTCTGCTATTGGAAAAGCTGATATTCTGACAGACTAATTAACTTATACAAAAGATATGGTTAGCAAGAAGAGCTATCTTCTGATTGGCATCCATATACTTTCTTTCATATTTCATTGTGAAATCACAATTCCCTTTAAAAAAATTTTTTTGTGGAAAAATACTGGGTGACCTGTACACAGAATTCCTTACATATAATTGGAGAAGATAATATATTTGTGAAATGGGTCAGCTTACAGTGCAGGTACAGTATTATGTACAGGTTTGTTTTAGATTCAGTGGAACAAGAAAATAAGTAGATACATTCCTCTGACACTATAGGAAATTGCTTTACAGCAGTAGTTTGTCACAGGGACAGAGAATCTTACATAGTTTGTATCTTTAAGCATTTTTGAAATTTAAAGTTGCCCACATTGCAAGGATCATCAAATTTGTTGCATACCGTCACTGGGAAAGAAAAATCAGTCTTATGTTTAACCCTGTATCCCACTCTTGCACAGGTCCTTGACACCAATTTGTTTGCTCATTTGAAAATATGCCAGAATGAAAGCAATTTTGAAACTACATTATCTATATATGTTATATCTACAAGTCTTCAAAAAAGGCTTGGTCACTTAATGTTGCTCAAGTCAGTCTTATTTCAATCAAAAAAATATTACAACTCTACTGCAGAGTAACAATTAAACTAGGTAGCTGTTCAGGTGAGATCATTTATGAATTAGAATTCACTTCTTGTATGCTTGGTGTTGTAGCAAAGGGTGAGTAAAAAAATTTTTTTTTTCCACTGTGTTTATAAAAGAAAGAAGTAGTCAATATCGAGGTTGTAGCAAATGTTTCTTCAAATTTTGGTTGGAGGAAGTTAGATAGTGGATATATTTTGATAGTAAAGGTTGAGCTGTTTATCTAGATTCAAGATAAATATGGTTCTGGAGTCCTAAGTAATCTTTCTGAATAAAAACACTAGCAGAAATAGTCTGTCTGGATGCTGGAAACGGCTATGTAATCAGTGTATGATGTGATGTCTTTTATGTTTAAGTGGCATAAATTAAATATTATTTTCTATTTGTATCTATTGCAGAAGCTTAGAATGTTCCTGCCCTGAATATTGATTTTTATCAGGTTGGAAATCTGAAGCCTGAGAGTGCCTAATCTCAAACAGCTTGAATGTGTGCTCAGGCATATATTCTGTTAATAATCTTAATTAGATTCATAAAAAGGTGAAAAGAAGAAAAAACTTAGCACTCTATTTTCTTGACTTAAAAGTAATAGAAAATACCCCATTAGCTGTCATTATTGGAAAAATACAGGTGTATATAAGGGGAAAATTGAGTTTTCCGTAAACAATAATTTTCTTTTAGTAAAAATTCAGTTGTATATATAACATTTCCTATAAATATTTCACTATTTGTTTTTCCAAAGGAACCTCTGAATGCTTGACCTAGATACTGTATTGTTTTGCCATACCTACATCTATATGAAAATGAACAACTAATAACGGACAGAATAGATGCATTGCTGCAACCTTTCTGTTACTGCATTTTCACCTTTTGATTTTGTTGTTGCTGTTGTTTATGATAACGATTATTCAAAATAAAATAGGATTAGCTGTGTAGATGAATTATAAGCAGTCATTCATTCATTCAATAGTTAAATAGACTTACCATCTACTAGGTATGATGCTTCATAAAAGAATGTTTCATTGAGAAATTTGGACTCATTCTTGACTCTTTTGTACATGAATAATAATAATAACAGTGATTATCTTTTTGTTTTATTTTCTGGTAGAGCTTTTTTAAAGAACTAATGAAAAATAAAGAAAATTGATTCATTTATTCTCCCATCATGAGGTGATAAGTAGGATAGTTTCGAACACTTGCTTTGTCAATAACAGGCTACTTAAACCTTGAATCAGTTATATAATCCTCCTTCCAATTTAGTCATCTGCAAACCTACCATAATAGTAGTAGTGATATCTAGATTTTCTATAAGGATTAAATAAATCCATTCATGTAAGGTGGTTAACTTTGTGTGTGGCATTTGATATTGACATTTTAGCTACTATTATACACTTGTCAAAATATTCATTATATGTCTCCATACACTGTGCCTAAAAAAAGATAACAGCAATTAATCTAATCTATTAATTACACAGTATTAGGCGGTTTGCTTAGATATTAGCATACATTATTTTACGTTATCCACACACAGTGGGAGGCACTTATCTTCATTTCAAGTTGCACGGAGACCTTAGGGAAGTTAATTGCTGAACAAATACTTGGACTATGATTGTGGGATTTCAAAGTTGAGATTAAGATAAGAATATGTCCTGCTGAATTTTATCCAATAGTTTGTAAAATAAAATTATAGAAAAGTCACTCTTAAACTTTGGAAAACAGCAAAGTAAAGTTGTGCTGTGTGATAGCAGCTATATGAGAACATATGTACATACAAAGTATATTAGGAATACAAAGGGAATGAATTTTCCTTCATTGGAACTTGGATGACTTCTTGGATTTGGGATTGCGTTAGAATATGTCCAATAGAACATTTGAAACAAATTTCTTTCCAATTTAAAACAAGGGAAAATATCTTAGATCTCTGAATTATGAAATAATTAGAACAATACTTTGCTAACAGAAGAAACAAAACAAAATATTTCATTTAGTAGGGAATAAAATTCCAGCTGAAAAAAAAAGCTGAAGAAAGATATGACTCATTTTGCCTAATATAATATACTAGTATAAAAAATACTCTACTGTCACTCTGTCTCACTCCAAAATTTCCATTGTGTACATATATTTTAACCAGTATCATCACATTACTACTATCATAGACCAGGATTATTTTATAAACTTCCAAAATTCACTTTTAATTTAATTTCAAATTCTTTCCAAACATCCTTTCAATTCGCTTATTCCTTTCAGACTCAACGTACCCAAGATGGCATTTCTAAAATGCAAATCTGATCATATTACTTTATTACTTAAAAATATAATAAGAAAATTTCCCCTTTCATAAAGAATAAATTCTCAGTGATCCTTGGCAGGATTTTCAAAATCCATGATGATACTGGTCTTTGCTTTCAAATTCATGCACCTACATCTTTTCATCTTTTGACTGGTACCTTCAGACCAGATATTTTAGGTGAATATTGCAATATAGGTATTAGTGTTACTTTGTTACGATTTTCTGTTTTGTTTTAATAGGTTGTGTCTTTTTTTTAGGGTTTCCTATTATGTTTGTTTAAGTTTCATGTCTATTATCTTACATGTTGCTGTTTCTAGCATTTGGTTAATGCACGGTGGACTATGATTGTGACCTATTGGACTGTCTGGTCTCTGGCTGATTCTCGTAGGCTATGCCATTATGTCCTTCCTTCTCCCTCTCTCCTAGTAGGGTAAAGCAATTTAAGTGCTTGTTGCCTTGATATTTATTGCTATGCCACATTAAAGTAACTCTTTTAGAATTTCCTTCATGTGTAACTTGGTGTTGAGAAATTCTTCCAGCATACACTTTTTAATGAATCTCCTAATTCTTCAATTTTGATTGGTAATCTTACTGAGTAAAGGAAAATTACTTTTCCTGGCCTGGATGTCTTCCTTTAAGTATTTTAAATATCTTCCTCCACACTCTTAGAGTTTGTAATAAAAGCTGAAAAATCTGCTAACAGTATGATTAGTTTTCTGGTATGAACCACCCCCTTTTTCTCCCTCTCAATATATATATAGATTTTTTAATATTCTGTTGTTGCTGGTACTCAACTGCTTTATTATTATGAGTATTGGAGTAAAGAATACTATTTTTTTGTTGGGAAATCTTTGGGCCTTTTGGATCACATGTTCTTCATTTCACTGACTATTTTTTTTAAATAGATTTTTCTATGCATTTCCCTTTTTCTTCTCTTGTGGTCTCCGTGATGTGAATATAGTTTTTCTTTACATTTTCCGCAAGGGCTTAATTTTTAATTGTCATATGCTATTTACTTTTTTTGACTTTTCTGTAAAGTTTTGTTTCAATTATCTCCTGCAGACAAAATAGAGCTCATTTTCCCCCAATGTATAATGATTTTGATTGAAGTAATTGTCTGTATATTTATTCTTATTTGTGGCACACATACATTCATCTTTTTAATTTTATAACTTTTTAGATAAAAATACAAAGAATACAGAGTATAGAATTTAATAAAGATATATGTATATATCTGTTTTACCTCATTCCCAATGAAGATATGAAGCTTATCCAATATATAACTATTGTTCTATTTTTAGCATTTAGTTGAGTTTTGACTATTTTTGAACATCTTATTAGTGAGGTTCATGAAATGTTATTATTTTTGTGTCTGAATTCTTTCACTGAACATATTTGATGAGAGTCAACTATGTTTTACAGCATCTTTTTAATGCTATCAAGGAATATCTCAATGGCTAACATTATTCATCCTAGAATTGACATTGATGAATCATGTTAAGTAGAGTTTTGAGTTATAAGAAATTGTGCTTTCCCAATTGCTGTACCATTAAAATACGTGAAAGTTCTAATTGTTTCACATCCTCATGCAATAACTCTTCTGCCAAAGCTCAGTTGTTCCATCTGTGATATAGGAACAATTCCAATACTGAACACACACAGAGTTGGAGTACTTTCCTTACAGTCTGTTCCTGCAACTCCTTCCAGATAGCCTTTAGAAATGAATGAATTTATGTGGCAGATTTGTACCTGTGATTTTATGTGTCAGATTTTATACCTGTGATCTGGGGGAAGTCCTCCAAACTGGAGCTGAGTCTTGTTGATACTTATTCTAGCAGAGTTCAATCTTATTACCAAATGGTAACTGGGGAAAACTAGCTATTTCTCCATAGACTCTTTCCACTGTTCATGGAGAGGTTTAGAAATAAGTGAAGCAGAAATCATCTTTTGAATATACATTATTACCATATAAATGCTTTCATTTGCTGCTTTGCTGCAAAAAGCGCTTTAGTTTGCTGGAGAAAGATTAACAGTAAAGAAAACACAAGTTTGAAACTATTGTCTTTTTTATAAAATTAGGAAATTTTAAGGGTTAAGGCAGATTTTGAAGCTAACATATGTGATGTTAATGATGAAGCAGTAACAATTATGATATATGAAATAGTAGCCTCAGTCAATACTTATGATTAACAAATGAAATGTAACTACATAATGTTTAAGATTATAAAGACCTTAGTAACATCTGTTCAGTAAAAGGATTAAATCTTAGGATGTAAATAGAAATTTTAAAATTCTTTAGAAGAAACCAGTGAAAGAAATGGTAAATTTATGACCAAGATATGTAATTATAAGTGATTCATCTACTGGAGATTCAATTCCTAATTCTTTGTTAGTCACAAGTACATAAAATATGACTATTTAGGAAAATTATAAGAATTATATTACATTTGTTTTTAAATATTATAACAGGTAAAACCAAGCCTCTTTAATAGGGTAAAAATAGAGGAGCATGTTACATTTTTTGATATAAAGGTTGATATCTTAAATATTTTTGACATATTATATATGACATACTATACATAACTTGTAATAATTCAAACTCACAGCAATAATTTCTATGACTTAGAAATTATTATTAAATGAATAACTGATATTCATTTATTTATAATTTCATAAATTAAAATGATGGCAGTAATAGGCTATTAACTAACAAATAAAATATTTTAAAATACAAAAATTTCATTACACAACAAAAAGTAGAACATCAGTTCTGATAATAACCAAGAATTTAATGCGGGACACACTCATAACTACTAATTAATTGGAAAATATATAATATTTAATGCTTTGGGGGTTATTCATAACCAGCTAAAATGTTTGTCTTTATTTCATTACAAATAACACAAAAATGTGTAATGAAGTGATTTATTAAAAAATGAAATGAAATAAATAAAAAAAGGCTGTATGCATGTGTGTTTGTGTAGGTAAGAAGGATATATCATAAAGGAAAACAATTCAATGATCTCCCACCATAATATTAAAATCTGTACTTCAAAATAGTGCACAATAATTACAATCCAATCTGTGCCAGACAGCATTTATTGATTTTATAATATATGAATAATTAAGAAAATCTATACATAAAGTAAACACCCATAAAAATTAAAGTATATAAGCAGGTAATTAACAAAATTAATTTTATACAAGTACTTATGTTATTACTTAACTATAAATTGATTTATGTCATTGCACTCATTTGCTAGGACTCCTCTACCAAAATTTCACAGATTGAGTGACTAAAACAGCAGAGATATTTTCTCAGAGGCTAGAGACAAGTCTAAAGGCTCGTTTTCTCCTGAAATCATACTTTATTATATCTGGCTCTAGAGATTTTAGAGAATATGTGTTCATAACTTAGGGTTCTGAATATTCCTAGATATTTAAATAACTAAAGTAAAAATTTACCATTTTTAAAAACATGAATTCAACTCCCAGGAGATAAGCTTATAACTGAGAGACTAAGTGACATGTTATGATTATTAATGATACTAATAAAATCAAAGTTGACCAGTTGTCATAAAGGGATTGAGTTTGAAATACAACTATGCATATTTCCTTTGCCAAAGAAAAGATTTCCAATATCTTGCTTCTTTTTAGGTCTGGTGAAAAAGTTGGAACTGATATGTTTTGGTGCAGGCGTTTGATTCTTATTGTTCCACAGAGAATTGGAATAATAAAAACTGAAGATTTTTCTAATAAATTTGTTATTGTTTTAATTTTTAAAAAATATTTAGAGACTAGATCTCACTATGTTGTCCAGGGTTGTCTTGAACCTGTGGATTCAAATGATCCCTAGCCTCAACCTCCCAGGTAACTAGTATTACAGGTGTGCACCACCACACCTGACTGTATTTTCTTAGAAGGTGTTTTAGTTCAGAGAACTAAACACACACACACACACACACACACACACACACACATGAATCAACTAAACACACCCACACATCCATAAATACTGTTTCATAATTAAGAAAAATAACCCAAAATTTGCTACATACTCATTCAAAGAATGTAGAGAACTTATTCAGGAGAAGTAGCATATTTTCCTCTTTCTTTGTGGGATTTATACATTCCTTATTGTCTCAAGAGAATTTACTCTTTGAAGGTCTCTCTTAGCTTTGGATAACAGAGAACCTACCAGATTACTAACCTAGACAGAGCCATTTCCACACTAAGTCATAATTAAAATCTCTCTGTCAAGATAATAGATGAAGAAAGATACCATTTTAATGTTTAAACTAGTGGACCATTCTCATTGCTTTTAAATTTCATTGTCAAGTGCACTAAGAGTTCTCTGCCAATATTTGTGACTTTTTATTTAATCAGCAAAGAGGTCATAACAAGTAGCTTGTTCTTATCATTTTTCCCATCCAACAATACCCCAAATAAAACAAAATAAATGATTTCTGTAACAGGGAATTAAATAAATACTTAACTTTTATGAGTATTAATTTCTAAGTTTATAGCTGAACTATTGTGGATCTACCCAACAAAGGGAATGCATAAACAAGATAAGTCATAGGATGTGAACATTTAAAACAAAGCACATCAAAAGCACAATTACTTAAAGAAAAAAGATAATGGAAAAGCAATAGGTAGCTAGATACAGTCAGATATTGACATCAGAATAGAAAAAAACATATCTCCCATATTTTTAAAATCATCATTTTTATGATAGCTATGGACATATATTTTCTAAGGTTGTTTTGAAACAATGAGGTTTAACTAAGCATGATCTTTTGGTTTCAAAACCTTAAGAAAAACAACTGAAGATGAGAGGAAACAGAATTGAACACACAGGGAACACAAAACTGATTTTACAGCATTCACATATGTGACTATAATACAGATAGTTTCCATTGCAGGAAAATGTGTTTGAGCAGTCATATCAATATAACTTCAGACCTTCAGTAACACTTATTATTAAAGAATCAAACCTGATTTAACTTCTCTATTGACAACAATCTTAAAACTTGCAGCTAGACCTCTGTAAATTTAAACTTCAAACACATCTTTCATAATTCTGTGTAAATTATGAAGCTATACATAAATAAAAATTTGGGTTCAAGTAACACAAGTTAAGGAAAAAAATTCTGAGTTGAACTAGTTACACTAATTTTAGTTACTAGAAATTCAGACAAATTTGGTACCAAAATAAAATTTATAGCAAATATATACAGTCTATTGAAAAAGAGTGAAATATTCTTTCTTCTTAGTCATTTTAAATGTAGAACTAGGTCAAAATCATAAAGTTAACATGCTCCATTTCAGTAATAACAAATATATATAGTGCCATTTTCATAGGATAAGAGCTCTCTGTCTCAGTCTTTTCCCATCTTTATTAGAAACGACCCATACTTAGAAATGAGTCGTTTCTTTAGCCTGCTTTCACATAGGATGACAGGGGCACCTAAGATCTCTTTATATTTTGATCTTTCCTTGGATGTTTTACTAAATGCTATCCTTTAAATAGTTTTGGGATTTCTTTTTTTTTTCAAATTATACAATTCTTTCTTTTATCCCTATTTTATAATAGGCAAAATGAGAAACCATTTGGAAATCTGAGAGTTTAGTAGGAAGTCATGTGCCCTGATTTGAGATCATTATGTTCCATTCTCATTTTCATGGTAGTAAAGGTAAAAATGTTACTAACTCTCTGTCAGTGTACCCAAAGGTACATTTTTCTCCTACCTCCAGTTATTACAAGCAGTTTTCTTAAGGATCTTTCATGTCGCTGCCACAACCTAGTGTTTGGTATTGAATACCAACAATGTTTAGTACTGAATAGAGCATCACTCTGTTTTAGCAACAAATGTTATTCTGGTAATCTGTCATATGACAAACCACTCCAAAACTAAGTGGTTCTACAGAAAGATGATTTTTTTCATATCTTTTATTTTATTCTGTTCTAACACCAGTCACTCACTGCTATCATTATAGCAATGAGGATAGTGATACTATAATTATACTAACAAAAGGAATTCATATTTGTGAAATGGCAAGTTGTAGAAAATCAACTGTTACAGTAATTTTGACATAGATTATTAGTTTGATGATGCATTTTGCTGACCTAAGAGCAACTATGAGCATTACTAAAATTTAAAACTGATAATACAAAAAGAAATAAAGTAGACTATAAAACATTATTTAATTAATATTCATAGGCAGGAAAGTAGTAGAGATGTCCAACTAAGAAAATAAATTGAAGTAAAACATATAAGCTTAAACACAATTATATCAATGATGCTACATTAAAAAAGAATACACCTATCATGAAACATATAAATTATAACAGTAGATTTAAAAACATAAAAATATAAAATCATATGATATTTCAGAAAAATGTTACATATTAAGATACATATGGGATGAAAGTAAAGGAGTTAAGGATGCATCATGCAAACAATAGAATAAGAAAATTAGAATGCACACATAAAAGAAGATGAAGTAGACATCAAGAAAAAAGTCTCACTGTATATAAAAGGGGAACTTTTATAAGGATGATAGCTTGATTCCATACTTGCATGCATGAAAGATCATATTTGTTAAGTACAAAGGAATGCATGGAAGAACTAGACAAATACAAAATCATACTTGAATATTTAAACACTTCAAGACTTGCTGAAAGAGTAAAGTCATCAGGGGTATAGAATATGCCAACAATTCTATGGATCAGCATCACCTGAGTGATATTTACTTTGCTACCATCAACAACTTTAGAATACACATTTTCTTTTAGTGATGATAACATTCTCTAAGATTGATCTTATGCTAAACTACCAATCAGTTACAGGTCTCAATCAGTTACAAGAATTTATCCATACCGTATTTGTTTGACTAAAATGGAGATGCTAGTGTTCAATAGCATTAAGATAAATAACAAACTCCATAATACCTTGGAATGCAAAAGAGATACACTTATAGATAACCCATATGACAAAGAAATAAAAGATGACATGAAAATATTTTGAGCTAAAAAAATTATAATAAATATTAATATTGATGAAATTTTGCTGAAGTAGACCTAACAGCAAGAATACCAATTTTTAAAAGTTTATTTGATAATAGGTAAATTTAATAACATGGATTTATCTTTCACTCTAAGAAGCTAGAAAATAGGGTCAAATGATATGTAAAAAATATGATAAATGGAGACAAATCAATGAACTAATTATAGAGGATAACAAGAAATCAATGAACTAACTAATAGAAGACAACAAAAAAATCTGCAAGTTCAGGCTTCATTATTTGAAAAGATTATTAAACTTGATTAATTCTATATAGAAAGATTAATAGATGAACAATATCAGGTATGATATATAGAAAATCACTATTATTTGTAGAGACATTAAATAAGTTTAGTGAAGTAAAGATAATAGAGAGTATGTGTGCATACATGTACATGTGCGCAGATGTGTGAGTGTGTGTACATAAAATTCTTTTCCAAAAGTCCTCCCACACAAAAATCTACATGTCCAGATGGTTGCACTGGCAAATATAAATCATTCATGTAAGAAGCATATGTTTATATTTAAATTGTCAGTTTTCTGTTTTATTTTTTCATTATTAATAATTCCCACTAGTTTTGTAGATTGCCGTTACTGGCACCAACCCAACTATTCTTATCTTAGTATTGCATAAAGAAGAAAAAAAACATATGTCTAATGAAAGAATTCTATATGAATGTTCATAATAATTTTCAAACATTGAAAAAATCCAAATAACAAAAAGTTAATAATTTAAAAATACATTAAAAATAGACCAACTAAAGGTGATCACAGATAAGACCTATTGTGTTTTACATTTTCTTGAAGTTCTATGGGTTGTTAAAAGCATCTACAGTGTAGAGAGAAAATTATCATTTATCCAAAGACTTGGAGTGGAGATTATTTTTACTTCAACCATGTATTAGTGAAGAATACAATGACTATGAACACAGTTTGATACCATTTGCTAATTTGCATTAAGATCAGCAGTTTCTCCCTATTTCCCATCACTGAACATGTAATCATAGGGGAAGCTGAACAAAGTTTTAGAAAATTATTTAAAATCATTGGTTTTCTTAAAAATTCTTTGGTAATGTTGGAGATCTGTGGACCACATTGAGAACCACTTTCAGTGGTATGAGATTGGCATCAGAAGACTGTCTTTAGAAACCTTATAGTTAGTAGCATATTTAATAATAAAACATTGAAGTCATCTTGCGAAGAACAAGACGAATTGATGCAGGGCCACACTTCCTGACATGATAGAAATCTACATTTTGTGTGAGGGGATTTACTTTGAAGTATATATGCCAATCTCATTGATAATGGATAGTAAAAATGTGTATTGAATAGCTTGCATATTTTATTTTAATATAATTATTTTAATTGACCTATACTTTTACTTTTTTCACAGTTGTTCTGTAGCTGTTTAAGCAATTTGAACCATAATGATTTTTTTCTAAATATAAAAATGTTGGAATAGAAATTTTGGGGACATTTCAAAATCTTACTGATATAGTAGTAGTAGTTGTAGCAGCAGCAGCAGCAGCAGCAGTAATTAGCCAATAACTATTGTTGTTCATACAACACAGCTTAGAGTTCCAGTGTCTAGGGTATATTTATTATGATTATGTAGACAATTGAAAACCTGTTTTCTGCTTTATACTGCTTTTAGTCTAAAAATAATTTTATAGATACAATAGTAGGTTTTATGGGTAAAATCATGATTTAGTATGCAAAACTACCATTTTCCTTTTCAGCCTTCTTCATTATAAAAATATGAAGCTTCACTCAATATATGGAAAACGAAAGAAATATCTTTTATTTGAAATTACAAAACTTAACTTTTATTCCAACTGAAAAGATGTCAGAGTTCTAATCATTTCCCTTGATATTCCATTATTCTTGGAAAAAAATCTATGAAAAACCCCAAACATTGTAATGCTTTCAATTTCAAAGTCCTGATTGGCACCAGTGGAAACAGAGAAATCAATAATAGCTGGGAGCTCTCCAGAAAGATCTGATTTCAGAAGTTGCAAGTAACATGTTGAGAGCAATGACTTCCTGTAAGCCATTACTAGTGGGTCATATCTTATCTAGCATTGCTTCTGACTTCTTTGTAATACAGTCATCGGATAAGGTGGAGTCTATATTGTGTAATATATCCCTCCCTACTCACAATCCACAAGATTCAAAAAGAGAATGTTTCTCTAATTTCTTGATGTAAGCCCCTTTAGTCATTTTCAGAAAGCTCAGCAAGATTGTTTGATTAACAAACATACACTACAGTAAAGACTTCCCTTTAAATAAATCTAAGAAATTAGGATATTCATATGAAAAATAACAAAATTAGATTCCTATCTTACAATACTGACAAAAATTAACTTGAAGTACATTAAAGATTTAAATATACGACTTGAAAGCATATGATAAAAATCGTTTTGATAAGGGTGTTGGATACTCATTGACAGACAGTAGGCGTATAATAATTATGGCACGTACACTCAATGGACTACTACTCAGCTATTAAAAAAAGATGAGTTATTGTCCTTTGAAACAACATGAATAAATCTGGAGGTAATTATGCAATGTGAAAATAGCTAGCAAGTAAGAGACAGTCACTGGATGGTTTCATTCATTTGAGAAACATAAATAATCAAAGATAGCAAGCTGGCAAAGCACAGCAAAGGTAATTCTTAGATGCTGTGAATAATACACTGGTTACCAGCAGGCATAAGGGGAAAAGATTACAGGATATTGGCACCAGAGCTTTGTTGAAGGGTGAGTGAAGCATGTGCACACAGGGAGGTGTGAAATTGTATGCTCTGAATTATGTAGTTTTGCACATAATTGGAAAATTAACGTAGTTTGAGAAAAAAATAAAGGGATAAAAGAATCTTTGGATATGACACCTATAAGACACAAGTAACAAAATAAAAAATAATGGGGCTATATCAAGCAAAATTTTTCTGCAAAATTTTTCACTTCACTCAATGAAGTGAAAAGACACCCAATGAGATAAGGGTAAAGCACAATTATTTTTGAGGGGAGGCCTGTTGTGGACATCTTGGGAAGGTCTAGTCTTCAATAGTTATAAAAAATAACAAAAATATGTACAATGTTTGTACCAAAAATGATTAATTATTGCTATGTAAAATTAAAGAAGACTATTAAATGGAGAGGCATATTATGCTTCTATATTGGATCATTAAATAACATCAAAAAGTCCCTTTTCTCCAAAAGGATTTATATTTTTACACACTCTCACTATCACAGGCCTCTTCCTCCTGATTCTCCATTCTTCTCTCTAAGGCCAAGCACTGATATTAAATGTTAAACACCATATTGACAAATGCAAAGTGCTCAGACACTTTCCATTAGAATCCCAATTTTCTCCAGTGTGTCATTTCCTAGAAACCCAAGTCCAAGGATTGCACATTAGCATATACAGTGTGGTAACTAATGTTACCTCAGTAAAAAAAAAAAAAAAAAAAAAAAGTATTTAAGAAAGCTAGCAAATCTTGTCCCCATTAAAAAATTTAATGAAAACATTTCATGAGATCTTAAATGTGTATAAAATTTGAAATTACCTAATATCATCAGAAGAATTTTATAATATAAAGTTGAAGAAATTGACACTATGTTTTCAAGCTTCATTTTGAATCAAAATTATACTATGAATTATCACAAATATTTGAAAACTAATACTATCCAAAATATATGAAGGTTGTCACATAGATCAAATTAGGGGATCTGATGTTGTAGCCTAATTAATGCCCAGGGAGCAGGGATGCTTCCAATCACAGAATACAAAAACCAAATTGTCTCTGTATTCCTTTGAATGCTATCTGTTTACTAATGAAAATATAATTTTATATAACAGATCCAATTTGGTGAGTAAATTTCCCATGATGAAATTTTCATAAAAGCAGGGATAACTGTCCAAGTATGCCAAATAAAATAATTTAAAATAACAGTAGTATAATACCTAAAGTAATTCTTAGTCATTTTATATTTTTTTATGCTGCATATATTCATTCAGCAAGACTTTATTAAATACTCACAGAGGCATAGGATCTGGTATCTATAAGTATTTATCAAATGCCTGTTGGCCAAAAAATAGCCTGCATGCTCAGATTTAATGATAAATAAGATGCACAATCAGTTTAGCTGTTGTGTCTTATGGGAGAAGATGACATAGAAAACAAAACCAGAATTGTGTTTTATTCGAAAAGAACAGATTCATCTTGGCTGAGGATAGACCCAGCAAAAGATTTTCTGATTTCAACTACCAGGAAGGGAAGACAAAGTCATGAACAGGTTCAGTTTAGAGAAGGTATTGGTGAGTTGAGCATCTACAGACGTGCCTGCTCCAGCATTCGAAGCGTATTGGAAGTGAAATACCCACATTTGTCTATGCACATTAAGGAAATCAGTGCTACTTGAGAGCTGCAGCATGGCAACCCAGGTGTGCTTGACATAATCACAAATCCCTAAGAAGTTTTTTCCCTTGCATTTTCTCAGGAATCAGAGAGAAATTTAAGAAGAAAGGTCATTCTTGGACATGACATGTTACCCTCCTACAGTGAACAAACACTGGGGATAGTTTTGATCTTATTTACCACAATGTGCAGGTATTTTAAAAGATAATCTGAGGTGGGGAGGTGAGAGAGAAAGAAAGAGAGACAGAGAGAGAGAGAGAGTCAAGCGCACACCACCTAACAGTTGCAGCAGCAAGAATGAGTGAGGAAGATTTTGCTCTGTAAGCTGTCATCCACCTATCATGTAATAGTTGTCAGGACTCAATTTCTTATTTATTTTATGAATTAGTTGCTAATTCTAATTTTTGAACTGACTATTTAAGTACAAAAGTTTAAATATAGTTTCTTAGCCTCTGATGTTATATTTCAGTACTAAGTCTCAAAAAAAGTATTGTTTTACAGTTTCCAGTGAAATTTTAACTGGACATTTTACTCAAACCAAGACATTTTTAATATCACAAAACTTTGGTATGTTTTCTTTGAAGGCTTTGAAAATAAGATCTATTCATAGACTACTTATTATTCCATTAGTAAAAAGAGGATGCTAATCCAATTAAATTGATTTTCTACATATGGACTCAATATAAATAATTTTAAATAAATAACAAAGACTTTCTAAAAATGATTTATTAAATATCACTACTCAAAAATGACTACCTGTCCATGATACTTTACCCTTTGGTCTTGGTTTTTAATAATATAAAGATTTATGAGCAATATATACTTTGTTTCATATATACCTAGGTTGCATTTTTAACTTTTCAATCAATTGTATAATTTGGCATCATTCAATTTTTCTGGTCTTTTCTATTTTAGAAAATGGAGATAATAATGCAACATCCTGGGGTCATTTTGGAAATTGCATGAGATTTTCTTATTCAAAGCACTTAATACAGTACCTGGCACTTGTATCCACTCAATAATTGTCTAAACACATCTGTTATTAGAGCTAAATCCTTCTTCTTTCAGGACATATGGCATCCAAATCTTGCCAAATGGCTTGAGTTTTTTCTTTGTTGTTGTTTTCCAAACTGCATGCTGATTAGGTAAAGTAAATGGAGGAGGTTCCACATTACCTTTGCTTGGGGACCACTTGGCACTCTAGAGATGTGAATCCAAGAGTCATAGGTCACTGACTGGGTGTTTGCTTCTATTCATCCCCTTCATTTACTTAAAAAAGAGAACCACTGAGTTCTGGTTTAGAAGATTCCAAATTAGCCAAAAAAAAAAAAAACTACTCAGAAAAAAGTATATATTACTACTTTCAAAAAATTTGTTTAGAATTCATTTTTACCAGGCCATGAATAAAGACATTATTAATAAAGAAAAATAAGGCAATTTTCTTTCAAAATTAATGTTAGTCATATAATTACACTAGGTAAGTAGCAGGTTAAGAACAATCAGGTCTACATTCAATCATCCTTTAATTATTATCATCCTTATTTATATAAGCATTATGCAAATCCTAAACAAATTGTCCATAAATGAACCAAATAAATTGTTCCTTTAATTGTCTTGCAAAGATATAAATTCAAAATATGCCTGCTTTAACTACTATGGTGGTTTATAAAATCCCAAGCAGAAGTGTCTCTGTAATGCAAGGACCAGGGAAACACCACCTCACAAAGCAATGCTGTCTTTGAGATTTAGATTTATTTTATTCTTTCCATGACTAGATAAAAGCTGATTAGACTCTTATGTGTCTTGTTATTCACATTGATTTCTACCAAAGGGTTGATAAGAGTATGCACTGCACCTAGAAGCAGGAAAGAGAAATGGCCCATCTAGAGAAAATTCTTCATCATTAGGTGCATCCCTGTGGAGACACTGGCTAAAAGGAAAACTGCATTCAGATCAGCACAGCAGGAGCACTGGCAACAGTCTGAACACTTATCAAAGGTGTTTTTCTATCTTTGACTTTCAATAAACTACACTGATAGTTTTTATTCTACTTTTATAAATTTATATGTACATGCATTCACATATATATTTCTAAGTTACATAATAGTTTTATGTTAAAAGAACATTAAACTTTCTGATTTTAAATACAATAAAGTTAACAAAAACACATTACTGAAAATACTAAACTTGAAGGAGTATAGTAATGCATGATTCCATTTCTTTGATATTCCAATAATGAAAAAATGTATGAGGCTTAACAAGTTAAAAAAAAAAGTTGCCTTTGGGGGACACAAAGGTTTAGAACTTTTCTGGCAAGGATTACAAGCAAAGTTTCTGCAGTAAGGACATATTCAATTTTCTTGTATGGTATGGTGATTAAATTGAATGTTTAAATGCATGCATTTTACTGAATATAAGGCTTATATAACCACTATACCCTAAATATTCTATGCCAAAATATATCCTAGAAAATCTTTGTGAAAGATGTGAAATAATTTATTTGTGAAAGATTACATGAAAACTATCTAGCCTCATCTTACTAATTTTTCATGTAAAATACAAAATCATATTTTCTTAAAATAAAGTTGTCTTTTGTTTAGTATTACATTTATCAGTAATATTAAATTTAGGCAGACTTGGTATATATACAAATGTTTCATGTTGCAATGAAACTTTTAATTTACAGTTAGTTTTCATAGAACACATATTTTGAGGACACTATTCTATGAATACTGCATTTATTAAATTATTTTCATAGTAGTTTTGTTTTAGTCTACCTGTATTTTGAAAGTCTATTTCTTTTATCAAGGAATTGTGAATAAGCTCTGCTATTAATTCTGTGGGTTACTGAGTCATATGTTGCTGAAATATATTTTTAAAAAATTTTCAGGGCTGATTATTATTTTGGCACTCAGCAACTATCTCTACAACCTAAGATAATAGGATGTATTTATTGAATGAATTACTTCACAGTTATTGACTTTAAAAAGGTTTCTCTGCTATTCTAACAATTTCCTTATATTCTTCATGGTTCACTTTTTCTTTTGTGTATCTATCTCTCTGTCTTAGTACAGTTTCTGGGGATGATCACATATATTTTGAGATGAAGATTTATCGAGCACATGCCATTTGGTAAGCATCAAATAAATCATGAAGAACACCATTCTGTTTTCCTCATTTCTCCCTAAGCCTTTAAGTCATTAGTTCTCAAATTACTGACATCTTCTGATATTCTATGCAAGAATGACCTTTACTTCCTTTCTGCACACACTTTATCAGTCCAAATGACAGCTCCCATAAATATGCCTGTGTGTATTGGGAAAAGCAAGCATAATATGTATTGCTGTGGTTTTGCACATGTCTATGTGTCTGTGTTTTCTGAATTGAACTTCGGGATGTGACTAACAGACTAAAAACTACTCTTTAAAGTGCCAGGTAGTAATGTCTTCCTGTCTTGTGTCTTTGTTACTCTCATTCCAATCCATGGAGTGAGACAAATGAGTAAGTTCTGTTTCTGACCCAATATTGAAATTCAACATTTGGTTAAGTTTCTGCTGCTCATGATGTAGTGTTTTTTGTTTTTTAAATCGAGATAGTAATATCTTTTAAGTATTCTATAAGCTTATCATTTAGAATGACCTCACCTACTAGAACTTAGTTATGAAAGCTTCTGAAACTTGGGAAATTCTGTCAAGGAAACTTATTGGATAAAAGTTTTTATTTGTTTCATATAATTGCAACTTCACTCCTGAAGACATGCACCTTCAGCTGTCATATGTACATAATCATTTGGGTTCCTTTTCAGATATTAAGGAATCCCATTATGTTTCTATGTTTTCTGGCAAAAATACAAGTCAGCTCAACACAACATCTCGGCAAACAAGTTGCTGGCATAGAAAGGCAAAATACATGCAAATTGGCAAGAAAAATACCTTTTATATGAAACCATTTCCCAAAGCAGCAAGTACAAAGCCAAATTCACCGTACCTGTACAGTAATAGGCACAGACATACATTAAAAAAAATTAAACACTGTCTAATGTAACATAATTCCAGGTATATGTTTATATTCTCTTGTTTTCATTTTCTGAAAAAGGAAAAGCTGTATAGCATGCAAGATGAAAAATCTGTCTCCAAGTGAGAAGAGTAATGAATGGTTCTGCATCCTGGTGAATGGAATATGGTTCTTGGTTTCAATCATTTTCCAATATATATCACACATAATTCATTTCTTCATGAGTCATAAGGCTTCCATTCTATTTCAGTGAGTGAATTTTGACAAGTGACTCCCCAATTTCGATGTTATCTGATTCCTAATATTTTTCTCTAAATTACTCCAGAAAAAAAATTATAACACCTTTGAGTTGTTATAATAACAGCCTGGTATATTGATGTATGTGTCTATGTGCTGTATATTATAGAAAATTGTGCAACTTTTATAGGTTCATATTGAGTCCCCTTTAAGTGAAGTTTTCATTATATCCCTGTTTTTTTATTTGCTTGCTTACCTGCTAGAATATGCATGCTAGAGGGAAAGAAAATTGTTGTTGCTATCTTTGCTATATATTCAGTTATTAATGAAATTGTCATTCATCTACAACCTTAGAATCAGACAGACCACCTTTCTTCTCACTGACCCTAATTCAGTTAATTGCTAGAACTAATAAAGAACCTACACATATTGGTGGGCCTGATGCTTACAAGACAATTAGTGATGAGGATGTTTACATTACACCTCATTTAAAACAAATCTGCAGTGTACACATAATAAAATTTAACCTACTTACTATGACATAAAGGGTCTGAACTTCTTACTTAACTAGTGTATGTTTACATCAGATTCTTCTATCAAAACAACATCTAAGTACAAATTTGTGCAAAACTAGAATTTTCTTGCTTGGAAAATGAAGTGCATAGAAACTTCCTTGCTTACTGGTAACTTTCAGAGTATACCTGCACTCTCATGACCCTCTGTATCTATGTGGACATACATTCTCATTATTGAATGCATGAAATTTGAGTGTTTTTGGAAGTTATCTTTATATGTAACTCCCAATTTTAGGCTGTGACTTCTTGATAAAATAACTTTAGTTTTGATAACCTAGAGAATATATATTTATGAAATAAATTCTGAGTTTTAATTAAATTTACCAGGTTGCTTAAATTCTGGAGGTCAGTATTTTCTGAGCACTGGTGATCAGCTCCTACCTGAAAGAATAACAAAAAGTCTCTACTGTCCAGAATACATTATACATTCTCTCACAAACATAATTCTCAAAAACCTGAATTAATGAACCAAAATCCATGGGATATAAGAATTATTGGTGCACTAAGATTTAATTAGTATGTTATGTTGTATAAGGTAACCAATATTCTCAATAGTATTGTAAGCTTCAGTAACTACAATACAAAGTCATTTAGCATGACTAGCTGCCTAAGTTTAACTTATACGAGCACTATTAGTATTTCCACTCTTATGCACATAACTAAATGTGTGCAAATTTATAACAGCATTAGTTGAAAAAAATTAAGGCTAGTCATACTTTATGTGTAACAGTTCCTAAATATTATTTTCTGGGTATAACATTAGTAATAAATAGGACTAATGATAAGGATGCCATAGATAAATTGACAAGCAGTATCTTTTCTTAAGACTGAAACACACTTACTAAAACACTGGGGAAGTAGGCACAATGAACCCACAGAAAATTTCAGTGATACAAAACAGTACATGATAAACAGCTTATTATTTATTGTACCACTACAATTTTCAAGAGTTGATGAATATGTAATTCTATGCAGTGTCTGTAGAAAATAGTATGATGATAGCTTAAAAAATAAAAATGGAAATGCCATATGATCCAGCATTTTCTCTGCTAGGTATTTACCTAAATAATATGAAAATTCTAATGCAAAAAGACTTATGCACTCATATGTTCACAGTAGCATTATTCACAATAACCAGATCATGGAACTAACCCAAATGTTCAACAACAGATCACTAAATAAGAAATTCTGAATCATATACTGAATGTACTAAAATGCATTAGGAAAGATGAAATAATGCCTGTGGGCACAAAATGGGTTGACCTTATGGTGATTATCTCAAGTGAAATAAGCCAGAAAGTGAAAAACAGATATGGGGTGGTTTGACTTATTTGTGGAATATAAATATTAAAGAGCACATATTGGGCAAATCACAGAAAAATCATTCTTAAAGTCTGAAAAGTATACTTGTGTAGGTGTTAAAATATACACCCAAAATGATATAGATCAGAGAATCACTAACACATTAATTTTAAAAAGTAAATGAGGTTCACATATATACACACAATATTCCAAACATAAAGCAGTGCAAAAATACTTTCTAGGATTGAAGGAGGTTCTTCATTCTGTTTATACTTTGCATCTGATGTATTGCTCATGGTGCCAGTAGGATGAAATTCCTCTGAAATTAAATTTTCACTTTGTCTTTCCTTTATTTACTCTCAAACCAAAAGTCTGCTGATAGGTTAGCAGAGTATTCAAAAACTATGAGAGGGGTCTCTGAGTACTGTACTTTTTTTATTATATCACAACACCTCCCAACCTCCCCACCCCAATTTCCAGCTAGCCCGAGTAATAAGACATAATTTCCATATTTATATGGTATACCCATGATATACAATGCACCTAGAAATCCTTGAGGATCTGGTTTATGTATTATTGTAATTTCTTGGTATCTAGCTCAATATCTAGGACATTAGGGGTATTTGTGTATCAGTGGTTCTTAATGCTGGTATATACATTATAAAGTAAAATTACTAAACTATAATATTAATTTGGAATGTTTTTAATCAATTCAAACTGAAGTACTTAGTATATTCTACAAAGATATAGAAAGCATTAAAATTTTTAATCAACATAATGAAAATCAAAGCAAATTTAATTTAGATAAGAATAAGCACCTTATCAACAAAATTTTGGTGAAAAGATGATTCTCATTTTTTACATATTTTTGTGAATGGGTTTTGTTAGAATGCATTATTCCCATGACTATTTCTGACCCTAAGTTTATAGTGCAGATTTAAAAAATATATATCACAAACAGATAAAAAGCATATTTGCTGGTATTTTAAAGTATGTTCAAGTATCAGATGGCTTACTGTTGCCTTTGTGCACTTACTTTTTTCCAATCCTGACATTCTGTCATATTAAAATTTTCTTTTGAACCAGAATTTAACCATTTAATTTGAAGAATTTTGCATTTTCTGAACAGTGAACTTTCTTTGCCAAAACACATGCTACTATTGACCCCACTCTGCCATTTATGCACATAGATTATCTTTGAATGAAAGAATGAACTTGTGATAATTAGGTCACACAATTTCATCCAGTTCATGTCTTGATAAGTCATGTTTGACCCTGGGACAATGATGAGGCTGAGCAGGATATTATAGATTTTGGAACTCAAGAGACTGCAACTGATTTTACATAAAATATAAAACAGCGATACTGATGAGTGCCCTCATAGCTTCCAAACAAAAGAATCAAAAATAAAAAAGATAGAAGTTTAAAGGATAAAAAGTTAAACTATAATAGGAGAGTATTCAATTTATTAATTTTCAAGCCACTTTATATTTTAATTTGTTCATATATTAATATGTCCTAACATGTAAGTAATATCTTTATAAGGAGAATATTCCTTTTTGGTGATGAAAACAGTAGAAAACCATATCACAGCTGGTGGTCAATATGACATTTATCTGGAGTGTATGCAATCTGAAAAATCTCTCCTTTTCATTTGTTAATCTTAAATAATAGTGTAAAATAGCTGCAATAGTCTGTAACACTGTGGTGAAGAATCAAATTCCATTTTTCTGTTCTGTTTATAAAAACCTTTGTGTTTGTTTTTGCTATCTTGCTTAATATAAAATAATATTAATATAGCCTACTTGATTCTACAATGGCTGAGCATATCAGAGTATGCCTTCAGCTCCATTCAGGATTATGGGACTCTTTAAGAACACTTCATATATATTTTGCTATTTAACTTCCACAACCACCTTCTCTATCTTTTTTAAATATTAGAATCAGGTCAAGATAGGTAAAATAGTGTATAAAATGTTAAATTTGTACTTCAAATCCTGTAAATCTAACACATTAGATCACCATGCTTGCCATTTCATGATTTACGATTCTCTCTGATTTCCTTTGATTCTCCCCTCAAACTGATGAAATATGTGAACTGCCATTACTTTGACCATTAATACTTTGACCCAATCAGGGTCTCATAGAAAAAGCAATTGAGTCATAAGTGAACAAAATTTCTTATAACAACTCCAATATTCCTTTTATCTTCCAGATAAGCAAGGCTATCCATCTTCTTCCCCTTTCATTTAGAACCTACCCTTTCTTTGCCTTTATCTAGCCCTCTAATATTCTTCTTTGCCCCATAACCTAACACTCATATTCCCCTGCACTTATTTTCAAGAGTATCTGAGTATCTACCATATTTTGTTTTTCTTTTCTATGGGAGAGAAAAATGGACTTTTAATGGAAAGGCAGAATAAACATCACTGAGTGAAAACTAGAAGTTTAGGATGTGAGAGAAAAAAGAACTAGCATTTTTAAGTTCTTGTTGAAGGAGAGGTAAGAATTATGAAAGTTCTTGTTTAGCTATTCAAATGACTATAACCAGCTACTGTATATAACATAAAATATTGAGTAAAGGATTATTCTTACTCTGAAGGAAAGTTAGAACATTCTAGTCAGTAATCTTTTTCCAATCTGAATTAAATTTTAAAGAATATAAAACACACATTTATATTCTCTGAAGTAGAAATCAGTATTTTATCTATAGGTTGTAGTAGTACATTCACTACTGAAAGATAAACCACAGAGAAAGATAAAGTTTTGTATTTAGATACCCAAAAACGGTAATAGGGAGGGTTGCTGGAGATTATATTTATTATTATATTTTATATATATTTTATTCCAAAAGCCTGAATTTCACTGACATGAATAATTAAACAATTCATTTAATAATGTAATAGCTTTTGATGCATTTTTTTGTGTCAGATATAGTCTTAGGTATTGGGTCATTAATGAACATAGACACAGAGATGTTTGTAGGATAAAATAACACTAGAATATTGAGAAAGTTTTCAGTTCATAAAGGTTTTTGTCAGAGAAATTTTAGCTATGAATTTTTCAAAGAAAACATTCAAATTTTTAAATCAACAAGTAATTTAAATAGTAGGGTAATTTTTAAATGGATATTAATGCCTAGATAAAATTAAGTCCTAGCATTTCCAGGGTTTTGATCAAAGCCCATTTTAAAATAAGTGAATCTCTTTGTTCTTTTAAATCTTATGCTTTCTTGTCAATGTGATATTTGGAACTGTTATACAGTGTAGTTGTGTACTTAAAACAAATCTCATGTTCTGAAGTCATACTTGGTCCAATTGCAAATCTGCTACACCACCTTTCAAATCACCTTGACTAGCAAACCTCTCTGAGTTTTAGTTTCTTATTTACCAAGTGAGCTAATTTTAGAGTTTGTTCCATTCTATTTTTTTGTAATGATTAGTTAAGACTCTAAAATCAAAATATGGGGACAATGTTAAAATCACTATCATGATAATTTCAATCAGACTGAATATTGAGCTGCACAGATCATTCAGTCTAGTGGAAATGGCAATAAAACTCGTTATGCCTAGGTGCTCAAATGCTGAGAACATGTTCTTTCTAGGATATGAAAACTCTGCCTGAAATGTATACGAGTGCCTATCAATACGATGAATTAAGCTAGTCAATGATGCAGTTGTAAAAGCTGATGGATCGAAGCATGCAATGAACCTGGTGTCTTTCCAGGCATCAGAGACTCTGACCCTCTGTAGACAGATGTTTCTTAATCAAACCAATTTCTTGATACTGCTTTAAATGTTTAAATTTCAGAACTCAAGTGTAGTGACCCCCAACTGCTGGCATGATAGAGAACCATGGTCCCCAGAGCTGAGACTTTTTCGACCACTGGATGAGCCCCAATATCTGAAGAATGAATAAAGGAACAAGTTTGTGAGAAGCAGGAAAATATAGAGAAGTAGAATACAGAGATTCAAAAAACATCATGAGATTTCTTGATTTCTGCAAATTTATGTTTGAAAAATTATTATTTTTTAAATAATAGAGTTGGAGAGTCAAGCAAAAATGAAAATAAGAAGCTTAAAGGGAAAAGGACAGCTAGTCATGCCTAAAGAAAAAAAAATACACCAGAGAATAAAGCTTCATTTCAGGACTACTGTTGATTAAATTACTCTTCATAAAATATCTGCTAGCCAAATCAACTTTTAATATATTGTTTCTATTGATAAAGAGCTTTTAAGCTCACAAACGTCTTATAAAGGAAACTATGATGCACAACCCAGTTGTGAGTCAGGACTGCCAACACACTGCCAGTGATTTTTATGTAACCATGAGTTCAGCTTGCTCACACACTAAAAAGCCATCTTTTATGTTCTTTTAATTAGAGCAGACATTTCTCCCTTGATGTTTAAAATTATAGATTATGGCTGTACTTGGAAAGCCATCATGAATTTCTGATGACAGTTAAGAGTATGGGACCTTGGGAATAGTTGCCCTCTGCAAGAAAACCAAAGTTGTGTGCCGGTAAATAAACATGTATTTTTTCTTGTTATTATTACTAACTCGTAATAAAACCTTATTAGAGATTCAGAATGTATGAAAATTTTAAAAGACTTTATGATTCTATATGACACAGTCACATTTATGTTTTATTTACCTTTGTACAAGTATTTGCCAAGTGCTACTTTCTAAGTCTTGGTCAAATATTTTGCACAAAAGAAATGACTGGAAGTTAGGCAGTGCTTCAAAAATAGTTGTTTTATCTTTATCATTTCTTAAAGGACAGAATATATTCATTATTTGAGTTTTCCTCAATACTAGGCAACAAGCCAGACATGTTGAGAATTACTTTAGATCTGGAAAATAGTAAAAGTGCAAGATGGGAAGCAGAGAGCAACTTCATCCTCTCCTCGAGGAGGACAATCTCAGGACTCAGTCATGCCAAAGTTCAACATTGCTAAGTGATGTAAGATTGTTGCTCTCATGCTATGTTTTATTTTTTGAGATGTATGTTTATACTTGGAAATTTTGATGTAATTCATTTATTTTTCTTCCAACACTGTATTTTCTATGAATATAAAGCAATCTCTTTATTCATTCTGCTAGAGACATTTATGCTGTTTCCACTTTTCTTCTAACAGAAACCGTACCTATGTGAGTAGCTTAATGCATATTTCTAACAAAGGTTCAAACAATACCTTTAGAAACAGAAGAACAACGTCTTTGTTTTTCAAGTTGCATATCTTTACATATGGCTTGTAAAGATAATTTCTGCTCATTTATCTTTTGACAAAACTTAATAGTAAGTCAAACTTTCTAGGCCAATAAGATTGATGTAATCATATTACATTAATGGTCCTATAAGCATTTCCTTATAATATACTAGTGATTTAGATGACTTTAAAAACATTTAAATTGTGGTTTATTTTTCTTCTTGTGGAGATACACACTGTAATATTAATCTTGTAATCTCATTCTTTCTTTTCCTGTTTGAAGGGATTGTTAAAGGATTTTATGTGGTTAACACCTCTATAGCTGGTATTTTAACTTTATATTCACCGTGTTGTGATTGTATATCTTTGCTCTCTTATGTGACTAATTAGAATTGTTTATCAAGTTTATCAACTTAATATTGATATCAGCAATTAACTGTATTTAAGGGAAAATAATGGAGGAAAATATATTAATTCATATCCTCATAAGTCAGAAAGATTTTTATATCACTCACATTAAAGATTGTAAGATTAAGTTATGGTAAATTAAGAAGAGGCCAGATAGTGAATATTTTAAACTTTCCAGGCTACTTCTATGCTTCTGGTCAAGTTTCCTTGAAGTTTGTTCAAGGAAAGCAAGACAATCATATTTTTCTAAACATTTTATTTAATACAATTGCAGTCAAAGTGCTTTTCCTTCTGGAATAGTATTTTATCTATTAATTTAACATTGAACAATCAGTTGCTCGTAAATTATTGGTACATTAAAGTTCAAAAGCTTGTTAATCAAAGCATATTCCAAACAAATACTAGTACAACATGCTGTTTCTTTCTAACATGTACATCTGAGCACCACATACTATTTTCTGTTTATTATAGCAAATATAATCATAATTCTGATGTTACATGTGAAAGTTCTAAGACAAGAGAGGGTAATAGAATGAAATGAAATAGGTTTTCAGAAAAGGATGTGAATGCATGGATTGTTTGAAATTTATAATCAAAAGTCTTATAATCAAAGTACAATAAACCTCAGTTCAGTCCTGATTATCTGTGAGTCAGTGAAGTGTGAGATGGAATATTAAAGGTGATAATGTGAAGTATAAACCCTCTGATAAAAGCCAAGATCAGTCAAAAGGAGCTGCTAGTGATTTTATGGGTAGTAAATTCTCACTATGGGATTCTAGTGCAGTGAGGCACACTATATAGTGATTTTACTATATATTGCCAATGCTATTTATAGTGGACTTACATACAGATGTTGTTAAAGGTTGTCAACATGAGGAAACATGAGTGATGAAATTCAGCTCCTCTGTCAAACTATATACTTTGAACTAAGACTATATATTGAGGGGAAAAAGTTATCTCATACTCCTCACAAAAATGCTATATGAGCAAAGGTTGGCCTAATTTAATTTTTTCCCATCACTAATATATCACAGTCTCCTTGCATTACTAATCAAATATTAAAAATCAATAGTTTAGAGCAAAGATGCCTGTAATAATGTTAGTCTACTGAAACTGACATAAGTTATTAAATATCCTCATGAACAGTTTTATCATGTGAAAAATTTCAGTTCTCCTCACCTTCTTTCTTAATAATAGAGTCATTTCTATATTACAGTAACATCTCAATTGAATATGCTTAAAATCAAATTGATTACTAATTCACTTCAAACTGCTCCATCCCATTCTTTCATTGAAATAATTCCATTTTACATCAAATAATTTAAAATTCGACCAGTTTTACTTTTTTCTCACAGTTGACAAGTTTATCAGAATATAGGATTTACTTTATGCTTCCTTGCTGCAATTTATCATGAACTTTACTATTGCTTTTGTATTTCAAGACACAGCCCAATTTTTGTCATTTCCTTGGTCAAATGTATTTAATGGCTCTTCATTCTCAGCACAATTATTTTTATTCACCTTTGTATCAAAGTCATCCACAAGTTTTCCCATTTTATCATTTTTCAACTTTACTTTCCAGGATTTATTAAACAATTTTCTCATAGATGAGTCATATGAAAATGCCTACTCAAAATTTTTAGTATCAATGCTTTCAAACTCTCAATATATTGCATGTATTTTATTTTTAACGAGACCTTACTAAAATAAAATTGACATATAAAACAATCTACCTACTCAAGATATAATTTTTGGTTTAATATACATTTAGAGTTGTACCACCATAACTACAATAGATTTGGAAATATTTTGAGCATAACAAAATTAATTCTACATCCACTGGTAATGACTTGGCACATTCCTCTAGTTTCGCAACTTTAGGGAACTACATATGCATCATCTGTTTGTATAGATTTTTCTAACATGGACACTTTGTACAAATAGAATAATTCAATATGCAGTCTTTTGTGATTGGCTTCTTACACTAAGCAAAATGTTTCCAAGGTTTATTCATGGTGTGTCATGTAGCAGAATTTCATCCTTTTTATGAAAAAATAATATTCCATATATGGTTATACTACATTTCATTGCCATATTGATCTATTTATTTAAACAGAAAAAGAAAAGTCTTCTTAAAGACTACTTTTCAGACATATGTTGCTATTTAATCCAAATTAAATAGCAATAGCAAGTCTTTAGATTTTAAAGCACAATTAATTTAGAAGGCAGTAGTCTGGGAAGGACAATATATTGACAAAAATTTAAAAGATTTAATCAATATGTAAATGAATCAATACTTGATTAATAGCTCAATAACATTTGAATATTGTGTATTAAAATTTTCTCTACATACTTAGGTTTCTTCTCAGTTCTTGAAATCTTACTTTTATTTTTATTCATATTGCATTGTATTGGCCTTCCATCCATCTCTCACCTCTCTTTCTAATCTATCTAAAGAGAATCTCCCAATATAATCCACAACATTGAATCCTTATAGCTAATGTAAAGCCTATACTTAAGTCCATAAACTATACTGGTGATATATAAGTCATCGGTGTTTTCCTCTAAGTTATTGTAACTGGCGATAGATCAATCCTCAGGGGTTCAAACTTGTATCTTTAAAGTAAAGTTCTAAGTGAAATCTGTTCTGTCTTAAGAGTAAGAGATAGAGAAAACCTGACAATGACATGGAAGAAATGCAGTGCAGAAAATAAGCAACATGAGGACTACGTGAATTAGGAAGCCCATATAATTTCTGATTCTTGTCCATTTCTGAAGGAAGCCTCACTATATTTCAGCTACTAGTTTCACAAAAGAGTTATGCGCTTTTATACTAACTTTGTTTTTTGGAAAATATATTCATTAAGTTACTATTGTTTCACATCTTTGTTTTCATTAAAAAAGAGTAGGATATCCCCCTTTGGACACTGCTATAATTTGTCCACCATCAAAGAACCCATGTCTACCTCCAATGCTCCTGGTGTCCCCCTCCTTCCTTCCCACTCTGGTTACCCTCATTCCACAGTGAACCTTCAAGAGTTAGGTTTTTTACTTTGGCTTTGTCTGACCTCTTGCTTTTTTCTATAGTTCACATATTAGTGATACCATCTGTTATATGCCTTTCTTCATTTGACTGATTCCACTTAGCATTATCACTTTCAGTTCCATCCACGTTGCAATATCTGCTTTTGAAAAAATAAAAGTAATTCAGTAATTAGTTTTAGTTGGTTAAATTATGATCTAATGGGCCGAAGTTCTATGTGTGAGAAATTATTAAATCAATAATTTTGAGAAAACCATTTCCTAAGTGTTCCTAAAATGCTATACTCAAAAAGATGCAATGAGCCAAGATAACAAGCATGTAGTCTCTCCTACAAATGAATCAAAGAAAATGCCAACAGGAGACTAACTCAGGCTTGTTAAAACACAGAATATTCCATTTTTCTTTTTCATGTCTAAGCATCTCTGGATCCTCAGTTTTTTCGTTTTTTTTTTTTTTTTAATAGGACTAACATAATTAGACTAAGATAAGAATTCTCCCAGAGATTTCTCCTGTTTTCTTTATATCCTTCTTTGATTCTTACTGATTGATAACAGTGTCAAAAATCTCCTAGATAGACTGACAACATTAAGAGAAGGATTCCGTGAAACACTCTGAGCCAGCACGTGCAATAAGTCATGCCTATTATTTGGCCAGAGTAAGAATTTTGAGTGAAAATACAGAGTAAAAAATTCAGAGTGAAAATATGCCAGTGCAGCTTTTCTGGCAGATGAAAAGTAAATCTCAAAGTCTGAATCTATCCTTAGAAAATGACTGAGATTTCTGCTTGTTATTAATGGATATATTATCCTTTTGTATTTTCAATTTTTGCCATATAAGCAAATTGATGTTTGGTGTTCAGAGAGATACACCAAAGTATAAAATTATAGATTATTATAATTGGAAAAACCTGGATACAATTTAATCCATTTCCTTCTTTCAGAGATCAATAGAGAGAAAATTACTTCCACAAGGTCACAGAGAAAACTAGTTAAAACTAGTTTAAATTCAATTCTAGTAACATGCAGCTGCCTTAGTTTTTAATATCTTCTATAATTTTCCATTTATAAGTAACAATCTATTACCAAATGAATAATTTATTAATTTAATATTTATGACTCACAGTTTTAAAGGCCACTACATGCCAGATCCTATGATTATTTTGAAATTTATCATGAGGAATAAATAAGAACACACCCATCAAGAATGGAGGGATGGAGAGAGAGATAGGAGTTACAAATGTAAATGTTTAGTGATATATAGAGCAATGTAATAAAACAACAAGATCAATAATGTAATAGAGAAATATCTAAAATGCCCTGAAGCTACAGAAAAAAAAAAAAAAAAAAAAAAAAAAAAAAAAAAAAAAAAAAAAAAAAAAAAAAAAAAAAAAAAAAAAAAAAAAAAACCCTGGAAGAATAGATCTTAAAGGTACTCATCACAAGAAAAGATAATTTTATAACTATGTGTAGTGATGGATGTTATCTAGATTTATTGTGATCATTTTATACCATATATATGAATTCTAAATTAGTACACCTGAAACTGATATGCTGCTATATATCAACTAACCCTAGTAAAAAAATATGTTTTTTAAAATGAAGAGGTAACATTTGGTAAGGTCATGAAATGGGATTTGCAAAATAAAAAAACAAGAAAAGAATACTTATTATCTGTTAAATATATCAGAGTACTGCTTGTAAACCTGAGCCTATAAACCTGAATTACTGCAAGTACTATTTCTCTATCTACTTGCCCATTTGTCATTATCTCCTGACAACTACATGCTATGAGAAAGTAATTTGTTTATAAATGAGGGAAATGAGTCAGAAAAATTATATTTGTAAGAATTATACAGTTAGTAAATGTAAGAACCATAATTCAAATCCATGTTACCTGATTTCAAATGTGCTCCCCTGGAAACTTTGTAGTTATGAAAATATGCACATGCATATACACTATAATAAAACTTTCAAAAATACAAAAAAAGAAAGAAAGAAATCTAAATGTAGTTTTTTTTGCAAACTGGGTCTTTTCTTGCAAAATTATAAAAATGTATTATGTTCTCTTAATTTTTTTCATGATATGTTCTTTAGTTTTTTTTTTTTTTTTTTTTTTTTTTTTTTTTTTTTTTTTTTTTTTTTTTTTTTTTTTTTGGCTTGTGCTATTTGTAACAAAGTCAAACAATGACAAAAGATAGTGCTAAAAAAAGTCAGTAGTGTCAAATAATTTTCTATTACTTTGTTCACACAAAGATGGTACTATGCATGTAATGAAATTATAGTAATCAGATCCAGGGATGAATTTGAGGTGTTATATTCTAGTCTTATTATTTTACATTGCAATATGAGAAAACTTTTTGTGTAAAATAATTTGCCTCTAGTACTTAAAACAAATTTATTTTGGGTATGAATTTTGGGAGTAAAAACAAGACCAGTGAAATGGGTGAATTGCTGCATAAATAATTTTTACATACATATAATTGCAAACATTACATTGCAATGGAAAGTACATATAATTTCATGATCTTGATGTCCTAAAGTTAAAATTTTCTGTATTCTCTGGATTGATTGAATAAGAGAACACTAGCAGGGCACCAAAAAAGCTATTAAAATACATTGACAGTGGTCTTATTAGCCATCAGACAATCATGGGACCAAATACACTAAGTAAATAATTCCTTTAAGGGTTAAACCAAATATCAATACACATCCCTAAAAATGTTTAAGCGATTATTTGTGGTTCAACTCAAGCACAGACAAATATGACAGTCATATTGGTTTGTAAACAATATCTATCTATCTATCTATCTATCTATCTATCTATCTATCTATCTATCTATCTATCTATCTATCTGTCTGTCTGTCTGTCTGTCTGTCTGTCTGTCTGTCTGTCTGTCTGTCTGTCTGTCTGTCTGTCTGTCTGTCTATCATCTATCTATCTTCACCATCATCTATTTACCTACATATTTACCTACATTTACCTACATATCTGCCTCTCGGGTAATATAATATGTTCATTTTACAAATGAAAGTACAGCTTGGGTCATCCTTATGTGCATCTTAAATCTCATAACAATTTATTTTTGTTTTGTTGGGGGTATGATGTGCCTCATTGACACTAGTTAATCCCCTTTAAATTATAGAGAAAGACTGTAAGTCTTTTTGGTTCTCTTTTCCACACAGGAAAACATTGTCTGAGATTTAAAGAAACATAATTTTTATTATATGTCAACTTCCTCTATAGTCTTAGCTTCAGAGAATATGATCTATTTCTGTTTTCATTGTACCCTTTTCAACCTTATATAATTTTATTTAAACAGACTTAATCTTAGCCAATTTAATTGCATATCTATTAGATGGCAGTATGTGTAAAGGAAAAATTCTAAAGTTAAAATTATTGTGGCTTATTTATATAAATCTATATACATGTCAATCACTTTTGCACTAAATGTTTTAATTAATATTTCTAACATGTAGAAAAAGAAAGTGATACCCTGCATCCTTTCCAACTATAGGTGATATTTCTGTGTGTGTATGTGTGTATATACACATACACACACACATATATATGCTTTTCTTTTTTGTAATAATAACTTAATAACTTGCTGTTACTTAGAAGGGAAGATATCTATAAGAATTTGCATTGTAAATTGCTCCCAACAACCTTTGCCATGTAGTAGGTTTTTGGGAATGTGAAAGTGAGATAAGCCAAAGTAATGAACACTATTTTTTGCCAGAGATATGAGCACTCATCTATAATTTAAAATAGGATCATTCTTCCAGCCTTTATTGGTTTATCTAAAAGTTCAGGTTAATCATATATTTGTTGACAATGGAGACAGTTTGTTATTTGGTAAATTCAGCTGAGGGCGAAAAATCATGTATTTTGTCTCATTGGATTTAGATGCAAAAGCTACTGGAATATTGACTGTGGAGTCAGACCCTGTGGTTCCATATACTGGCTCCACCATTTACTGTGTGGTGTCTGGGGAGTTAATTAACCTCTCTGTGTCGAATTTCCTCATCTTTGAAAGGGAACAATGATGGCACTTATATCATAGGGATTTTGTAAGTGTAGAGGAGTATTTAGAAGTATTAAAACATTGTTGTAAGTATTAGTGATTTTATTCATATGTAGTACATTAAAGTAATTCTAAATATTTTGTATTAAATCATAACTGTCAATCAATAGGAAAATGTTTATTGGCATACTAAGTCTAAGATTTCACAACAGAGTATCAATCTTTGATATATTAGGATATCAGCAAAAGAAGGCATCATGTATTTAAAATATATAATTAATGTTTATTTAGTGAGTTTTGAGGTATTGATTTGCTATTACAATAGGCAAGTTGTGTATACATAAATAATGCGCCTGGCAATAAAATTTAGCACATACCAACATCAGATGTGTGATTTAGGCCACTAACTTAAAGTATTCTCATGAGGTATGGCACAGAAGAGCACTCTGTGTTTTGTGAATAACATTTGAAAACAAATTCATAGTTTTGGATCTAAATTATTTGCTAAGTGGAAGTATGGAACTATAGATCACGTAAGAGACTTTCTTACTCTAAAACTCCATGGCTTAAATCTAAAAACTACAACTTCAGAATTGTGAAAATTAGAATGATTTACAATAAGATGATAGGAAAAGGGATTTACATTATATATTCACATTCAGATTGAAGTGGATATTAGTTTCAAGAAAATTGTACTAATTAATTAAATTTATTTTTTATTATTTTTGCACTTATTTTCATTTATTTGTCTCTATGGTAGTGGTTTTACATCAAATGGTTTAATTTTTATATGATAGTTTTTGTTAACTATGCATCACAATTTTAATACCCAATTTTAATATTGTCTGCTCTTGATATGACCTATTATGAACTATTACAGTGACTTCTTTGCTTACCTGCTTTTCCAGTAATTCAACATAGTTTAAAGGTCTGAAGATGTAATAAATTGAAATATTACAAATCCAAATACAAATGTAAGAAGGGCGGATTTTTGTAGCAGGCAGAAATATGATGATCACCAGGCAGCTGCCATCATCGCCCATGGCACTAGGCCCCTCCTGCTGATGTCCCAGCAGTAGATGGGGCCTAGGAATTGGTCTGAGAAGCTCGACCAGCTTGGCACGTGGGATCTGCACCTGCCCTGATTGGCAGGAACCCGCAGCTGCTGGAGCACCTAGGCCAGCAGCTGCACCCACTCGACAAGCATACAGTACCCACTGGGCACCTATGCCATTGACCTGGCAGGTAAGGGGGATGTAGGGGCTGGCCGGGACCCCTGGACCAGCCTGGGGTGTACGACAACAGGGGGGGCATTAAAGCCCTGCAAGGCACTGGCTTGTGGGCAAGACTGGATCCATCCTTGATCCAGGAATAGCTGCTTCACCCTCACTCCACTTAGCTCACAGGAGGACTAATAGCATAAACATGTACACAGCTACATAGAGCAGATGAGGGGCCAGAAAAGAGCCTGCGCATACACGTGTGTGGGACTCAGAACAAGGATCATTCAGAAAGATAGTAGATGCTGGAATGGAGAAACAACTGTGGTAAAGACCTACCAGACCTTCATCTATGGCTTCACTGGAAGCTGAGGAGTCAAAACCCCATGTGGAACCTGCCACCCAAGTAAACATGGCTCCCTCCCCAAACCTTAGGAGAGGAGGCCTGCAGAGTCAGGGCACTGGATCCACAGCAAATCTGCATACGGACAGAGAGGAGATGACCTCCAAGGTTCATCAATGGATGCCTGCCCTCATCGAGAAACCTCCTTACTGACAATGGCTGCAGGAAAGGATCCCCAAAGCCAGAGGTCAGAGAAATGAGGTGCAGAGATAGCGGAATGGCAAAGAGATCGTACTGGTGGCAGCAACTAGAAGACACCGATAGACCCCCAAATGAACATGGACTGGCTGTCCAATACAAAACTAAGGACTACATACCATCAAGCACAATGTGCTGTGGGTCTGGAACACAGTCCCTCATCTGACAAATGGACACAGCCGCAGAAAAAGAGACCAAAGGACCAATAAACCCAACATAAACCAGAAAAGAAGAATGAGAGTGGAGACTGAGTGAACACAAAGGGGTGGGAGGTGGGGAAAGGAAGGCTTGATAGTAACCATTTACCTTATTTACTTATGTAAGAATTTATAAGAATTTAGAGAAATTAAAAATAAAAAAAGAAATATGGTGATCAAGTAGTGGGTCTTAGTCTCTTTGTAATATTGGGATAACAATGCTCAGATAGTAGAGTAACATACATTATTTACACATTGAAGCTTTCCAACATATTTTACATAGCCCTGGCCTCTGTAGGGAATTTATCAGATTATCAAACTTAATTCTAAATAGTGGGACACATAACTTGACCTTGATGATCCTAATAAGATGACATTCCCTAATTCCTCTAATAAAGAGGGACCCGAAGAAACAGGAGCAAATACCATATCCTGGTAAAAATTTTTGAGTAGAGCAAACACTGGCTTTAGAGGTGGCAGAGGTACTGGTGACCATGTACTTTTCATCTGTATTGTCAGATGTGGAGTCAATGACAAGAAGTGGTGATATCCATGTTGCCAAGGAGATGTTATGAACTGGATTTTTCTCTTGATGTTAAATACTCAAATTTTATTGGTCATTTTTGGGTGTATTACAAGCCATCTGGCATCTCAAAGACAATTATTAATTTTCCAGTTCTAAGGAACACCAGAATTTTTTATTAATATTAATATTTTATGAAATTAGTTCAGATCATATCCCTATGCAAACATTGTTGAACAAATACTTGTTTCAAATTTTTTGCAGAATTATAAAGCCATATCAGCCTAAGGCTGAACACACAAATGAATGGAGAGTCCAGAAATAAACTCATATATATATATATATATATATATATATATATACATATATATACATATATATACAGTTAATCTCTGACAAAGGAGTGAATGACATAGACTGCAATAAGGATAACCTCTTCAATAAGTGGTGTTGGGAAAATTGGACAACTGCATGCAGTTAAGTTAGAAGAGTGAAGTTAGATCATTACCTCATCTCACAAACCAAACTCAAGTCGTAATGGATCAAAGACTTGGATATAAAACTTGAAACAATAAAATACATAGAATAAAATATCAGCAAACATTTCATGATATAAGCTTCAGTGATGCCTTTGTTTGGATTCAACCCAATAACAAGGAAAACAAGAGAGAACACAAACAGCTTGAACTATATCAAACTGAAAAGCTTCTATACAGCAAAAGACAATACAACTAAAATGAAAAAAATGCCCTACTGAATGGGAGAGAATATTTGTATATCATCCATTTCACAAAGGAGTGATAGCAAATAAACAAAATAAAATACAATTCATAAAGAACTCATTAAATTCTACAAAAACAAAACAGATAAATTATAGTCAAAATAACTAAAACCAAATTATGGAGATAACCTAAATGCCTCAGAATAGAGTGGGGTTGTTGGGTGAATCAAGAAGATATAATTTTGTATATATATATATATATATATATATATATATATATATATATATATACATACATACATATATATACATACATATATATATACACACACAGTGGACTACTACTCAGTGATCAAAAAAGATAAACATAAGTCATTCACTGCAACTTTAGTGAAACTGGATGGGAAAATGCTAATTGTGATAAGTGAGGAGGTGAAAAATAAATACCAGAAGGTGTCACTAGCATGTGGAATATTCAAATAACTAAATTAGTAGAGAAAGACATGCTGAAAAACTAACCCCATAACTGACTACAGAAATGAAGCACCAAGGAGGGGGAAGTATAAGAACAAAAAGCAAGCATAATGGTCTATGTTGGTGGAATATGGGTGAGTGGGTGGTGGGTGCACAATGGTGGTAATACCTGATGGGGCTGTCCCAATACTACCTCAATTAAAAATAAATTAATTTAAAAACACTGAAAACAAAAATATTCTGTGAGGCTTGACTTCAAGGTAATATGATAACTCAAGCAAAGGTGTATATCTTAATGGTCAGACAAAAATTGATGAAAATTGGGAAAGTTATAGTGAAATTTTAAAAGATAGATTAGAAGTTAGAGAAATATGTCATATATATTTTATAATTTTCGAGATGTTTATGTTAAACGAGCTAGAGTTAGCAAAGACAATAAGATATAGACTGCAAACTCAAAATTATTGCAGAGATTAGAAAATAGAATAATCAGAAAAACTAGTTAAAATTTTATGTCTCAATAATTTAAATTAAATATAGGCCTTCTTTATTTCATAAATGGTTAGAAATAACAGTGGTATTTATTTCTGCTCTAAGAAGTTACTTAAAGAAATAAAAATGTTCAAATAATGTCTTGGGAACCTCTTGTCAAGATTATAAAGAGAATTCTGCTTAAGCCTTGTATTAAGACTAAATTCCTGACTGATTATATGATTCATTGCTTTTTGTTGTGAGCACAAAACAAATCTACAAGACCAGGTCTCTAGCATCAGTTTGATAAATTAATCCTTTAAAATCAGAACAAAATAGAAAAGTATTTTTTAGAGAAACGTTTCCATTTTCATTAAGTGAATGATAATTTTAGTTCTATTATAGTTTCATACCCAGCAGTTTTCTTTCAAAGAATAAAAGAATGACTCACTATTTATAACTCAGTATTCAGAGCAGAGATAACTCTGGCAATATCTGGAATCCAAGGAGCTGCAAGTCATAGATAAAAATCCACGTATTTCTCTTGTTGTAGAGTCTGAGTATAAAAATAACAATCACCTGTCTATCTCTCATTCTTTGAGGAAAGTAAAGTAGAAAAATAAAGGAAAGAGAGGACAGGTGTTTTGGATTTGTCCTTATTTTAAAGATTTTCAATGACTCTTTCTGCTCATCACTTTGTACACCCCCAGACATTTGCATAGCTAGTTCACTTGTCTTCTTCTTAAATATTATCTTCCTGGTGAAGTCAGTTCCTATCTCCTAAGAAGATTTTACCTTTCTTACCCTTCTCAGATGTGAGACAGATATGATGTGAATGGAATTGAACTTTGTTTTCATTGAATGATTATAATTAACTCTTAAAGACATGGTCTCTTATACTAGCACTTGCATGTTATAGTATTTTGTATTTATATTTGCTAATTACCTTTGTCATCTTGATAGCGGGCAAAAAAAAAAGCATCAAAACTGACCAGGGACAGTGATCAATAGTCACTGTCTCAGTTCTTTATCCTCATGCAAAATTGCAAGACTGATCAGGTTCAGGAACCATCAATAATGGGATTTATTTAACAAACAAAGGAAAACAGCAAGTCACCAAGACCACAAGTGGTCTTGCTCCAGTTATTGCCCAATATTTTGAAGTTCTAAAGAAAAATCACTAAGATGGCACCCTCCCCCTGCCTTTCCTCCTCTCCCCATCACTGAAGATCTGGAAAAAGTTATCTCTAGCAAAAGGCCATGCTCCCCAAATGGCAGTATTCCTTCCACTGAAGACCTAGAGAACACGGCAGCCAGAGAGACAGCAAGCTGGGAAAACAGCATGAGAAGACAAAAGAAGATACTCAGTGGAGTCACCAAGATGCTCCCAAGGCAACAGAGAGTGTCAGACAAGCAACACTGAGAACAACAGCTGCAACCAAAGGACCTGACAAACTTGCCACATTCACACAACTCGGTGATGCTCCCAGCTCAGCACCCTTGCCTTTTCCTCAGAAATGCAACAGAAGCAAAGCAAATTTCTCTCCTCTGAGATTGACTACTGGATGCCTCTTCACATGTCATTTGGTGGCCAGCAACCACCATCTGGAAGACCAGCTTGGTGGGGGCGGGAAAGACTGACACTGGAAAGGCGGACTTCCTGAATGCATGACTCCTGAGAGCTGCTTCTGCACATCCTTATATGCCTGTCAGAGTTTCCATCCACTGATTCTTTGTTGCCCTGAACATATCTAATCTGATGATATTTCTCTTCACCTGCCTCCCGCCAAGAGTGTGCCATCTATAAAAGCCTTTACCTTCAGCCTTGCCTTCAGCTCCAAGTTACAGTCTGGTTATTTGTTAGTTTTCTTTTTCTTTAGAATATACAGCCACAGAGTTTATTCTCAAGGTCAGGTTAGAATTGATTCAAAAATTCGCATTTAAGGCTTTCAGTGAAAAGGCAATAAATGGTCAGGAAAATGCAAAAAATGAAAGAATTGATTGTATAAATACACCCTCCCCCCCAAAAAAAGTGCATTGATATTATGAATGTATGCTTACCATCACTGTTAGTTATGAGAAGGGATATGTATTTTATATTTAATATTTTAAAAGATATTTTATTACACTTTATTAGTAATTTAAATTATTAAATATAGTTCATAATCTTGAAAAATAATTATCTAGCTAAACTAATAGAAATTTTATAATCAAAATCTTTAGACTGAGTGAGCATTTTCAATTATATATCTTTCTTACTCAAAATTATAAAGATATTTTGTATTAAAAATATCGTTCAAATCTACCATAGATTTCTTTTAGCAACTTCCTTGGTTTATGTTTAATCACTTGTCGCTTGGATGATTAGACAATTATTTCACTTGGCTGCATTGCCCTCATTATCTTCCTTTAAATCTTTCAAATTTTTGCTGGAATTATCTTCTTAAAGATATCAGAATGCTGTAATCCCTGCTTAAAATAGGTTTTCACTGTTTTCAATTTAAAAAATAATTATTTCACATGACTTTTCTATATTAAGTCTGTTTTACATATTTATGTAGTAAATATTCTTGCATCAGTTGGATATAAATAGCTGCACTTTATAGTTCAACATAATAGTAACTTCGAATTAAAACGAAAAAGGAAAATCCTATCACTAGCTAGAAACCTACGTAAAATAATCAGTCTCATGATCATTTTATAGGTAGGGAAAGATGAAGACTATACTTTCAGGGATCATTTCTATAGTTCGTTATAGGTAGGGAAAGATGGAAGTTGAGAAATATCTTAAATTTTGTATAATGATTAATGGAATGACAGAATGATCAGAGAATTGGATGGGGAAAGGGGGCCTAGTTTTAAATGTTTCCTGAAACTATATATGATTAGCCATCTCAGAATAAACCTAGAGTGAAATAAGATTTGTATTCTTGTGCTTTTTAATCAAAAGTTTCCACTCTAGTGGAACAGTGTTAGTGTGTAACACTCTAAATAAGCAGTAGAAAAAATGATCTTATGAATGTTATTCACCCTCCCTCTTTTGCCTCTTTGTTTTATTTTAAATAGATCATAATCAAATTGACTATAGTAATAGGAATAGAGATTACACATGAGCTTTCTACAAAGATTTGGCATTACTTCTACTGATCTTGCTACCACTACTTGCAGCATCTTTAGTTGTGACTACAGAGAATATTTAACATAATCATACAGGACTAGTTAGACACTTAGAGCAAATTGACTACATTTATATCTATATTTTATTGTCATGGTATGATTTTCACTAGCTGGAATAGAAACATAAAAAATGCTGCTTAAAAAAAGAAAGCTGCTATTTGTAGGCTTTAAATTTACAAGTTATGATATATTGATACCAAATTGTGAGAGAAATTCATTAGGAGTGAACAGACACATTTTAAATGATATGTAATAAGATAGCAGAGAGATATTTTGGACAGTGGATATTGATATTATTTGTTATAGCATAAATATTTACTTTACATTAGATGAAACCATGTTTGAAGTTTATCTATGTAAGAATGCTTGATTGTTTTGGATAGCAATAAGCAAATAAAGTGAACATATATCCTTATTTTCACTCTAGGCCATATACCACTTAAAGTCATTCCCTAAAACATTTGTTCTTTAGCGTATTACCTGCTATGCTATTAGTATAGGCTTACATATGTTAAGGCTAAAGGGGAGGGTGGTGGTCTCCTAGTTGTGCCCTTTCAGTTAATCCCCTTTATGTTATACCAGCAATAACTTCTAATTTTTGGCCTACTCATTTTATATTTTTTCCATTGATCTATTGTGTATTTATTTTTGGAAATATATATTCTAATTACTTTTGAGTGATTTGGGTTATGAGATGCATTAGCCATGGGCAAATAGTCTGACTTTAATTCAAAAATTATTAAACTGACACAAAAGGTAATATTTCCTCTAAAATACAGTCTCTTGTACAAACTTCTCCAAACTCTCTTTTCTTATATCAAATATTTTCTGTTTGTTTTAAATTTCAGTTTAGCCCTAGTTATTTGAGAAAGACTTAGCAGTTCCTGGAGGCTGGGTAAGGGGGATCAATCCTTGTATATATCCTTCAAAATATCCTGTATTTAACTTGGTTATAATATTTCCCATAATTGATTCTAATTGTCTCCCTATTGTTTTTCCCTACACTAAGATCTTAATCTTTCTGAGAAAAATGGTTTATGTTCATCATAGTACCTTAGATTTTTGGCATATTCTGTGCTTTGACTGAATAGAGGAAGAAATTATTGCACTGATAAAATGAAAAACTAAATTTCAATTCAAATACAATTATCCAGCGGTGATATAATGTGCAAATGCAACAGCTAAATCTCCCTGTAAGAAGCAAACTTCCTGATTAACTGACCGATTTGCAATGACCTGATCAGCCTGTTTCAGCATCTTTAAGATATACTTCAGTTAATAAGCTGAAAACTACTGTATAGCTTACAGCCAATAACTGAGCATCACACGCAAATTAGGTCTATACAAGATTCCATGAATGGGCATCTTTGATTCAGAACGGCTTGTTGGGCTATCTGAAACTCTCAGATCTGTCATGGTCTGAAGTCCTGCCCAAGCTTCTTCCACTTCTCTTTCTTTTTACAGCAGTCAGAGTAGGTGTCAACTTCAGCTCCTTCATCCTTTTATCACTCACAGGAGTCATATCCCAATATATTGCTTATAGTACTAACTCTTGTTTAGCAACTGCTTCTGGAAGAACCAGCGGAAACACTAGCAACGCTAAAGGAAATTAAAAATATGAAATCACACAAGAACATGAAAAGACTTTAAAGTTTGACATGAATTCAGAGATCTGTTAAGTTTTGAATGATAACCACTTTTCACTTGGTATGCTTTATTTAGCCTTTGGCTTAAAGCTCCATATGCTTAGAGTTTAATTTGCTTATTTTTTCAGGCTAGGCTTTACTAATAGAAGTAACAATTATATCTCCTTTTTTATTAGTTTTATCAAAGAATGACACTTTCATTATTTTAGTATGAATATATTATTTTGGTGTTATGACTCTAAATTAATCTTATAGCATTTTCTCTGAAATATGGGAGTGTTACATTATTACCTATATATTAATTTCTCAGCAACATTACCAATTGCTTGATTATTATAGCTATAATTCTTATAATTCTTATAATTCTTATGTTCATGTTCTGCAGAGGATTTAACTACACAGGTCAAAACAGTCTCTAACTGCAGTCTCTGATCAGATCCATTTTAATTGCAAACTCAAAACTGAAAGTTCTAAAGCTAATACGCTTAACCCTATAAGAAACAGTGATTCTGTAAACAAATCCAAAATAAAACAATGTAGTCACTACCAAGGGTTGTTCATCATATTGCTGTCATTTGCAATTTTAAGACATAAATATCCATTCTGTTCCTTTTTTTCCTTTGTTATCTCCTTTTTTTAAAAACTTTCCTTCTTTTCTTGAAAAAGTAAGTCATTAGACATGTAAGTGGTGGGAGTGGATAAGGGCCAGGTAACCCAGGATGGAATATCAAAATCTAAGCAAAATAAGGAAAAGATTCATGTGAATATTGGTAGAATGTAATGCTGACCTACTGAAGATGTCAGAATTTGACCTTATAGAAAAGGCATCTGTGTAGCGAGAATCCCAGGGTAGCATGTCAATGTCAGTGGTCTGAGGACTGCAAAGGAGAGAGCATCCACATCCAAGTATGTTGAGGAGGATGTCATTTATGTGAGTGTGTGTGTTTGTGTATGTAATGAAGACCAAACATATTTCTCTATGAGGAGTAGGAATTACAATATAAAAAGGGAGAGAATGAAACATGAGCTTTGTGTGAGTTGATTAGATTTGGAGATAATGTGAACTCACAGTAGATAGAAATAAAGGATATGTATATATATATATATACACACACATAAACATACACACATATATTTATATATATATATATACACACATGTATCTATCCACACACATCAAAGCAGCTCTATCCAAAGAGACCCTTGAGCTGTGACACTCTGTCAGCATTAAACAGCTCTTATGCTTTCTAGGTGCCATTCTTTACTAGAAGAAACTAAAGCTCAGAAAATTCCCTCTGCAAGCCTGATATTTGGAAGAGGTTCTCCCAGCACACTCCTGCTTGGAGTGGCTTAGGCCTATGGCAGGGGTGATGGTAGGCTATAACTCTGGGCTTTTGGGTTTGGGACCTTGGGCTCAGTGGGGCCTCATGTTGTTCCTATGATATCCAGGAGCTCAGCAGCTCCCCTTCTGGGGCATGGGCTGATGGTAGAGGTGGGGGGGGGCACCCCCCTCTGGTTCACACTCACTTCTGTCAAATCTCATTAGGAATAAGAAAACCAACTATCCAGCTGCAGATATATAGGAGAGAAAAAGAATAAACAAAGGTTCTGCTCAGTGTCATCACCTGGGGAAGGAGCCAAACTGAACATAGTCAGAACTACAAGAGATAAGACTATGAGACTAGTTACAGAGGTGACCTGTCAAAGAGTTACACCTATGATTGGAAGCTAGGGAACCAAACCCCTGATCCAAGATGCGAACAACATGAACGAAGTGCTCTCCTTTTCCAATGGGCAAGGAAAGCCACAGAGATGGGGCTGCAGCCTCAAGGCAGAACTGTAAACCATGAGAGGGGAGAGGAGCTGGACTAACCACCTGCTGAAGTCTGTCCTCACAGAAGAACTTCTCTAACACCAAAGGCTGGGAGTTGGGATTCCAATGCTAGAGGCCAGGACTGAAAGACTCAGAACAGCTCCATGGGACAGACATCAGATGGAAGAGGCAGCCAGCATGAATGACGAGGCATGAATCCTAGTGTCACATGGGACTGGAGAAAAGGAGTCTGTCAACTTCACCACAGGAAGTGCCATAATAAAGGAGTCGGGCAAACAATATCAAACCCTTGCCCCACAAGAGGTTCTTGATAAGCTGGCTACCTGCCTCAGAGTTATCCCTGAGAATTTAAGCAGCATTGTCTGTCACCTCCCAGGAACACAAGTCTTTACCCAGAAAAGGATCATTGTACCAGAAAAGGAAGAGACTAATGTGTCAAAGTCAACCCAGGACTTGTCGAGAGAGGGAAGTTGGTGGGACGAGAGCCGGGTAGAGTGGACCATACATAAGGGGATAGACAACTATATACATATGATCAAGGAAACTAAGACATATTTATAAAATAATGAACATGAAAAAGACAAAGAAGTCAGTTGTGGTTCAAGACGATGTCGCACTGGCCAATTTAAGCAACAAAATACATAATGATAATAAAACTGTGTAATTTGATTAAATAAGAATTCATGAGTTTACAAATTTTTTTTAAAAAATATTCTTTTGAAACTTTGATGATGAATCATTTATTCAAATATGTTTTCTACAAAACAACAATTAATTACAGAATAAAGCCATATAAATTACTATGGAAAATCCTGTAAGATACTACCTTAACCAAGATGGTTATATAATGGACAAATCAAAATTGTGCATAAGCAGATGGATGTTAGTGAAAAAAATGAAACTTCATATCTGATCTATGCCTAATAAAGAGACAAAACTTTAATATGTTCATAAGGAAACACCTGGCTGACCCAAATGGAACATTTTACTAAACATTTTGCATATAATCTTCAAAAGTTTCACATTTATGAAAGTCAAATAAAGACGTAAAAATTTTTTCTAAATCTGAAACTGTAGTGACCCTACAATCAAATATACACAACTTTGAATTGAGCAATTTTCCGTATAGACACTATGGAGAAACTGAGGAAACTTGAATGTGACTTTATTAAGAGAGAGTAGTAACTTTATTATTTTAATTTATGATTTCAATATTATGATGTGACTACATAGAAGAATGTCCTTGTAATAACTACATACACAAATACTTGTGGAACAAGGTGAGAAATTGGCAATTGCAACTCAAATGATTTATAAAATTTAAAAATTATCACGCAGTATTTGGAACTTTTGTGTAAATTGAAATTGTTTCAAAAATAAAAAAGAAAAGAATACTGTTCCAAGAAACCTAAATACAATGCCTCAAAAACTCCATTAAGGAGAGCTATCTGAGATGACATTCACTTAGGAGATCTCACAACTGGAAAAAGGAAGATACTAGTGAAAATTAGAACTAGAAGAGAAACTAGTCTGAAATCTTAGTCTGAGGAGGTTTTCATTTCACACTTCAGAACAAACAAGTGAAGAAAGATATGAAATACAGAAAACTGAAAGTAAAGATTTGATAAAATTGGATATAAAAACCTGACTTTAATTATGCAAAGAATTTAAAGAATTTTGCATTCTAATTAAGAAAATAAACCAAGTTATAGTATTTCAGGGTCAGATTTCCAGTGTGAATAAAAAATGGATTATGGTCTATCCTAACACAAGTATTAGAAAAAAAAAGTTAAATGTATAGCAGTGGAAAGACAATTGACATAAAATCAGGAAAATATCCTCAGCATTAATACAAGTTTCTGTATGTTTTGAGTTTAAAGCAACCAAAATGTAGTATGGATTTAAATTGGTAGCTCCTAGAAATTGTGAGTAGATCAGAAAATGAGACACAAAGTTTAAGAACAAGGAACAATGACAAAAAGAATGTCATGGAAATAATCTCGTGAAAACACCATTGCTGTATCTGTTCAATATAAACCTTATGTCTGCAGTGCTAACATCAGAAACACTTGAAGAGATGCTGCTGTTACATCAGAAGTGATTGGTGAGATGGCTGCTTACTTGTGTCTCTAGCTTCGATGTCATAACTAGGGAGCATGTGTGACTATCATTTGCATGTTCCTTTAATTCAAGGGAAGTTGGACCACAGATAATAACCATCCCATGCTGACTGTATGTGATGTGGAAGGGAAGTTGCCAAAGGAAATAACAAGCTATTTTTGAAATCCTGCACAGCCAATAAAGACAGAAGGGGTTTCATTATTTTTGATTTTTTAAATTTCTCAATGCTTACTTATACCTCTGCTTAAGATTGAGACACTGTATGAATTGCTGTTGATATATATGCATGTTTACATGTATGTACATATAAAGAGGTTAAAAGGAAAGTGGTAATTATATTGATAAAGATATAACAATGCTGGTAATCAGGTTGCTTTATCTGCATGACCTTCACCTTCTCCAAAGTACTTTTCTACAAATTGCCTCTAGGAAAGAGGAATAAAACAAAGGCAATTGTACCATTTAATTATTTTCTACTTGTGGAAAATAAAGGTGATTTTTTTAAATTTGTAAAATAATTATGATGTAATATTTGTCTATACATCAAAATTATGAAACAATTAAAATTCTGATAATTTATTTTCAATAAATAATCAAGTAATAAATTAATATTTAGATAGTCTTTTATTCAGGAATTGTTTTCCTAGGGGAGGATGAAAATTGGACAATAAATATTTTAGACATATTAAAGAATGAAATACAACTGTCAATTTAGCACTGCATATATTCGTAAAAGATTTGTCTCAAATGTGCACAGAAGCTTCATTCATATTAGGCAGAAATTGAAACAATTCAAATGGAAGATAAAATGTGATATATTAATATGGTGAAATAACACTCAATGATCAAAGGAAATAAACTAGTGATAGATGTAGCCACAAATGAAAGTCTTAAACATCATGCTAAGTGAAAAATGCTGAATGCAAAGATAAATACTTTATGATTAAATTTACGGGCTTTTAGAATAGACAAAAATAACTCCAGTAATAAAAATCAGATTGGTAGTTGCTAGAGGGGAGCAGATGGGATGGATGGTTGGAAAAAGCGATTGTTAAGTAGCAGACAGCAACTCTCTTTGGAGAGATGAAATGATTTTAATCTTGAAATGGGTGTCATATGAGTACACATGCCACCAATGCAAAGTGTCACAGGACTCGGCAAATACACAATATATATTTATCTATGAATAAATACTTGTATATTAAAAATTGTGAGTCATATTGCCTGTGAATTATACTTTACTAAATACTTTAGAGTTGGCTATGATATTAAAATACTAAAAAAAGTTAAACAATTGCTTTGAAATCTACAAATAAATAATTGAAATATGTGTATATGTAAGTAAAAATCTTTGTGGTACGTAGACTACAATGGTTATATTTGTTTAGATTGTTATTTTAATGTTATATATTCACATATTTTCCACAGCTAATAGTATATTTTAAAAAAGAGCACAAGTGTTATATAATAAATGTTTGGAACTCATGACATATAGGATTTTAAAGAAAAACTTGCCTATGAATAATTAAAGGTACTCAAAGTTTTCTCAAAAACCTCAGTAGAATATGGAATTAATATCTTTCTGCATTTTACTAAAAGTCTTGACATTCCCTTTATTTGGGGGTGGACAGCTCTGAAATAGCAATTCATCATTCTTATTTCAAGTACTTATTAATATACACTTATTTATGTATGTTTGTTCTTAGATTCCAACTATAAGCTGATCACTATTATTGCAAAATCAAACCTCTTTCCCTAACTCAAAGCACAATTAGCTACTAGATAAAATATATCTGTTCTTAGAATCTACAAATGAACCTCAAACAAGCAAGCACAACTCTCTTAATGCTAGTTAGTTTTAATGGAATTTGCAGATGAAAATGCTGATTTAAACCTTTTTTCATTTCCTGCTTGCCTCATCTGATCTTTTCATATCACTCTGATAAGATTTTTCTCCTATAGAAAATACTTCATTTCAGCAGAGCATTAGATACTTAGTTCTACTAAACCCTCTATTGAATGTATGATTGGTTGCATATTTAGAAAAAAAAAATGAGTCTATCTGCCTTGTTTTCAATTCCAAGACAGCAGCCATCCTTAAATTCTGACATGACATGTATTATATAATACATCACTTGACTAAAAATTGCATTAGAGAAGAGACTTTGGCCATCCTGGTTATTAATTAATCAACAAGACCCAGGAAACTGCCTAGGATATAGTAAACTACCAGTAAATATTACTGTGGGGTGGATGGATGGATGGATGGATGGATGGATGGATGGATGGATGGATGGATGGACAGGTGGGTGGATAGCTAAATCAGAAGCAATGGTGGTAGATGCTGTGCTACCTGAATTTATAAAGATCTCCACTGCACCCACTGACATAACTTTCCAAAATTATAATCTCTATATTTGTCTCTTATCCCACCAATCTGGTATATTATTATTTATTACATCACATTTTATCTTGCTATCATTTTATAATAATTATTGCACTTTCTAATTTTTCCTTGTATTATATTTGTATGTAAGAAGAAAACATTTATTTTAGTTGATTAGTAGAAATTGAGTGATTTAGCAATTAGTAGAAAATAAGAGTTAGATTTTTAGTCACTAAATAGATGAATCAATGCACTAGGTGTAGAAAATAAATTGGTCAGTGATAGCCATATACAGAAATAAATTTTTCATATAGACTCAGTCACAATGACCCAAAGACGGTTAGGATAAAAACAAATGTCCTTAGAGATGATTTTGGTCATTTAACCTTAAAATTCTGAGTTTATAGCTAGTAAATTATATTCCTTATTTTTCTCAACCATTAATTTAGCACTGGGCATTCTATATTTAAGTTTTCTTCTCTTTCATCACCAATACTATTTCATACTGTTCAATAAGAACTCCACTATGTGTTTCATATAAGTACTTAACTATAGGTATAGATTTGTTAAATATATAGTACATTTGTGGGATAAATGATTCAATTTATATAGAGTATTGTACTTTAAATATCATTCTTTTTGTTACTCAGACTTATGTGTGCATTCTTATAGGTCTTGGGAGACTTTTCCTGGAATATATATCTAGAAGTTAAACTACTGAACCTCAGCACAAACACATACTTAATTTCAATAAATAATGCCAAATTGCCTTCCAAGGTGACTGTAACTGTTTATACTTCTGAGAGTAGTGGATGAAGTTTCTCTTGCTTCATCTTTTACAACTATTGGTATTATTTTCCAAATGTGGCATTTTGTCATTCTGATATATAACACAGGCGAAAAATAAATTTGCGTTATTTCAACTCTCTGAAAGTTTTGGTTTTCTTTGCCATAGCATAATCTGCCACGATTAATTCAATGTACATTCAAACCTTCATTCTGCTGCATGCTTAAAGCCTCATCAGTTGGGTGTTCCTGAAGTTGTGAGTGCAAGGTTATACACTGGTAATTTGGATACTAAAGGCAAAGTTGCTTGTTACCACATTACCGGTCACATACTTGAAAGTGAAACAATGCTATAAGAGCACAAAACACCCCCTATTCTATCTAATCCTTGTAAGTATTTATGACAGATAATTATTTGGGAATTTCTCAATTGTGAGGGGTGCTAATATTAAATATATCCTCTCATCAGATAGTGATGTAAAAATAACAGGTACAAGGGTACAGGGTTCTAGAGAAAATATTCAATTCATGAGTATGCAGTGGCTGATTCAGTTAGATGGGAAACTTGATTAAAGCAATAAGTAATCAAAGTACTAGTCTAGGTAGTAAAATTAACCACTATCTTTAGATAGTTACAGAAATAGTTGTAATTTAGTGTACTTACTCTCTATTTGGAATTAAATCAGAACCAAGATAAGCTGTCACAATTTCAATTAATCATGACCTTTAATTAAACATAGCAATGGAAAGACTACACTCTTAAAATAATTAGGGTTTATATTAGCAAGTGGGTTAGGAACATCTCAAAATGAGTAATTTGCTAGCTGAAAAGCACAGAAACAAAATAGACCTAAAAATACACTTCTTGAACCTTTTTTCTACTTGCTATGTATTTTATTTGTTTTCAGAAGCATTTACTTCAAAATAAAATTCCATTGCATCTCTGATTGAGGTAAGGTAGTGCTTGACATTTCCCCTTTCTTAGCTTTTCCAGTCAACAATGGGAGTGATGAATGTTTGTGGTTTAGGTTACTGGAAAAGGATTCATGAGTCCTATAAGGGCAAGATCAATGGCTCTCTTGATAGCAGGATACAAAAACCCAGTCTGAACCAGTTTAGACAACACAGAGAGAATTTGGTAGAGGACATATTTGCTTCCATGAAAGTTAAAGTCAGGGAACACACAATAAAGATTTTGTAAATTTAGTTCTCATTTACTGCCATTTCTCTGTGCTAATTTAATTCCCTTGCCAGTGATTTCTTCATGAGACTGTAGCCATGGCCTTTACATATTTTCAATGTTGCCACAGGAAATTTTAAAACCTTAGTTTTTATTAGTTCCATTTCTACCATCCCACAATAGCAATGCATAACATACTCAGAAAGAATTCAGGACACTCAGAAATGACAAATACAAAAATTATTGGGTCTTCTGATTAATGTAAAATGCTTCAGAGTAGATAGGACATCTGAGACAGGACTTGAGGTACTTTCCATACCCATAGTCCAAAGTATTTAAAAATGCCAGACAGAAAATAGTATGGCATATATGTTTATAAGTGATGTAAAGCATATCACTGAGTATGTAATAAATATAATTTCAATATTTGCTTTATTTATAAATTTAGATATATAAAGTTATACATTTGCATGTTCATATATACATCTAAATGTAATTTCAACTAAAATTTAAAGTTTTAAATGTTCAGAACATAACATCATTTGACAGACTTCAAGTGATACTTTGTGGTTTTAATTGTTTTTTGACAGTATGTTATCAGGATGGAGGTATTTATAACATTCCTCGAAGACTTAATGGAAATTTAGTACTTTGCTAGTCATTTTCAAATCACCGTATACTGGTTTAGTTTTCTGTTTCAGTGATTACATTAAATAAGTAATTTGTGTCCTAGGTTTTGCCATTTACACTCTAGTAGAACTTGTACTTTTACTTTTAGGTGTTAAAACTGTCTACCTAATGGTGCAAATTATTTTAGCATCAAAAAGAAAAAGTAACAGATTTTAATTGAGAGGAAAGGTTGTGGTACAAAATGTGCTGAAGCTCTGGTAATCTGATGTTCTCAGTTTAAATAAAAATAATAACATTCTAATTAAATAGTCATTTCATTACAATAAAGTTCTTGTTCATGAAATTAGAAATTTGACTGTTACATATTCCCTAGTAAATGAATTACTTTTATGATAGTTTAATTCTGTGTTGCTATTAAAGTTTCAGTTTATATTTTTATGAAGCTCCCTCAGGGACCTGACTGTGTGGTATAACTTAGAAGGAAATTAATTAATTAATCAATTAATCAATCAATTAATTAATTAGAACATATAGTGACCATAGTGGACTAAATAGATTATATGCTGTGGTTCTTAAGAGCACAAGCTTGGAGGCTAAGCATACCTTTGCAAATTTCCTTCTTCATTTTTACTAGTTGCCAATGAATGAGTTCTCAAAGACTTTTAAAGCGGTTCTCTCCCTTCAGCACCATGGTCACATGTCAATCATAGAAACCTCTCCTCTCTAAACAATCACTGCTTATTTGACACTCATGCCATGCATCAGCACAACAAATCCTCCTCAGACCATTAACTAATACCACCATATTAGAGACGAGCTCTTTTCTCTTTAAAGTTCTTAGTTTTGGAGCTATAAGCTCTTTGTGCAACTTCAGTCTTAGGAATTTAAACTTTCAGATGTATGAAAATGCAACATTTACATGCTTCATTGATTTTGCTCTTTATCTCTAATTATAATTTTTGTATCTTCACCTCAAACAACTATTAACATAGTTATTATCTGAAAAAACCATCACTTTCTCTCAAATTCTGTCTTCAGTATCCCAGTTTCAATTATTTCCAGATAACTTGACCTTGAGAATTTCAATGTCAAAAGTATATAATCCAACTTTTGTCATGAAATACTAGATCCATTTGGTCTTCTCAGTTTTTAGTTGTGACTCTAGGATTAATCATTATAATCATTTTTCTTTAAATATATTCACTCAATGTGTTAGTCTCCTAGTTAAAATACTGGATGAAAAATTTCTTTATATATAATACCTTCTATCTGCTGTCTTTATTTTTCTGTTGCAATATATGGAAATTATAAATTATAGTTATATAAGCACACAATGGGTTTGAGTGATTTAAATGGTTGATTTCAAAACTCAAATTTATTTTTGGAAATGATTGTTCTACAACACTGTATATGATTGAGAGGTAGAGGATTGCCCTCTTCAGAAGTATGTTAACACATCCATCCTACTGCAATGATTCTCTTATAGATTTTTAATCTACTATATTAATTATAATAGATTCTACTAGATTAATTCTAGATTAAAAATCTATTAGATTTAATCCACAACATTTTAATCTCAAACATTAGGGAGTCAAGTCAACTACAGAGAGCAGGTCAAATAAACTGTCTTCCAATTTTTGTAAGTATATTTTTATTAGAACACAAACATTCCTTTCATTGTCTCTGGCTGCCTTTTTGCCATATAATGTCAGAGTTCATAAATTATGGTAGAGATTACAAAACACACATAACTGAAATGTTTTCCCTATATTTTATAGAAAATTTTTATCAATTACTACCAATTACATTTGCATACATTTCCATTGTTCCTCAAGCCTACAGATATGCTCTTGTACTCTTTCTCTTTCATTGAGATCTGTTATACCATGCAAAATTTCTCATCTCATGATTACATTTTCAATTTTCTTTATTCCACATTAAATGGAGGAAGTATACACTTTTCTACAAAATGTTCATCAAACTTTTTGGGCCCTGGGTCCCATTTTTTTTCTTGCCTTTTTCAAAACTGATCATTTAGTTATTCCCTTTCTCTTTGCACCATGTTGTCTCCTCTAGACAATAGTTACTAAAAAAAATAATAAAAATATAAGGAAAAAGATATCTTTCCTGTTTCCTAAACACATTTTATCTTGAGAAAAATGTAGTAGATTCTATAGTTGTGCTTTTTCTTGTAAACTTCCAAGTTCCCAGTGACCTTAAAATACCATAAACTTGCTAGGGATTGACAGATATATGTTTCCAGAGCAGTCTATGAACCAGTAATTCTACAACTTCTATTCCACCAATGAATAGTCCATTTCTCAGTGAAAATGATCTCAATGAAATTTAAAAGAATACTTGAAGATAAATTTAATAAGATGCTTATAAATGATAAGTAAAAAAAGTCCTATGAACTATAAAGCAATATTATTATTTATTCTTACCATGCTAAATAATGATTTTATTAGATCATTTAAAAAGATGTTGATGTTAATATGCATGTATGTTTCTGGTGCTTTACATGCAGAGAGTGTTCACACAGGAACCACAATCATTGGGAATACTTATTTTCCTTTTAATTAACTCATATGTTACCTGAAAGCATTTGCTTCTTTTCAAATATTACTGTTAATTCCTGACACTATTGTCTAAGCCAACAAATCTTCTATATAAGGTTCTCTAAGCAATCCCTCTTCTCTTTCCTCTTCTTTTTCTAGTTATCTTTTTATTTCTTGTCTATATTTCAAACTAATACAGGGTTGTTCCCAGAATATTAGTAAGAATTTTTAAAGTGCTACTAAATTTGCCTATGATTCAAAAACCTTCTGGTATGTGCTCTGAAAAGTATATTACTTAAAGCACAGAATATTGGCTATAATGCAAAATTTAAAGATACATTAAGTCTCCTTTGCCTAATTATAATTAAAAATAATTTCTAATACTTTTCTAATGGTGATATAATGATATAAAAGATATATCTGTATGCAAAATCCCAGTTCTACCGTATCTGCCTATATGAGTTGGGATCAGTTACCTAAGCATTCTTAAGTTTGTTTCCTACAGTATCAAAATAATAAGATATATACATTAGTGGATTATGGTAAGTATTTAATTAGATCATACATAAAGTTACCATATATATCAAGCAATAGGTAAAATTTAATTAATATTCTTATCTTTTTTTTAGTAATAACATGTTTTTTTGCCAGCATTATAAATCATTTTCACATACATTTTTCTAACAGATGGAAATCTTGCTAACATAGTAAAAATAGTTAGAATACATTTGTAAATGTAAAGTACAATCACTTATTGGTAAATAATGAGATTGGGACTGGGACTATAATCTACAGTTCCTATTAATGTAATTAATATAAATATTCAGTTAAATATCCTATATTCAGTTCCCTGACATGACAGACTATTCTGTAGGTGTTTCCATGATAGAGATATCTAGATAAATCAGTTCAGACAGGTTTCATTTCTATTTGTGTAAAATTATCCTGATTATTCCTTTCATTTGGTTTTTCAATATTTTTGAACTTCTCTTAACTGACAGGTTAGTATAAGAGCAAGAGTTAAGTAAATAAGTAAATTAAGTAAAAAAGTCCTTTCACATATTTTGATTACTCATTTTAAACCAGGATATTAGTGAGCTTGCAAGATATTTTAGAAATAAATTATTTGAAGCTACCGATAAATGATGAGAACAAAAAAAAAATGATGGTGGAATTAATCCAGTAGCAAACATTTGCTATACAGATATAAATATTTTTGATAAGCAGCACATTCCATTGGTATACAAATTCAATTTGCAGAAGGCATCATGAAATCAATAAAATAATTTTTCTAATGAAACCTTTATAGATGGTATAATTTTAGACTCTGTTTACTTTAAACACTCTTCTAAAAACATTTCCATCAGTAGCCCCAATTATTTTTAAAAGCAGGACTCTTAAATATGCATGGTTAGTGCAATTCTGGTCATGCTATGATTTTAGATAACTGTGAAACAGGAAAGCACAAGACATTTTTCAGTAGAGTTCATTATCAGGAGACTGCATAATGTCTTTGGTACCAAATGGGTTCTAATAATTTTTACATAAAAAAAACTTTTTTTTTTTTTCACAAGTCTTCCATACTGAATCACTGAGTAGGTGAGAAAATTCCTTCAGTTATACATACAATCTATGAAAACACTGACTATTCAACATATATCCCATATCTTGGGTTTTATTAACAGGAAATTAAATACTGGAAATTTGTAGGACACTCAGAGAGCTATTCATATAGTTCATCCAATGGCAATTGCTTTAGATGCCATACAGTTGTAAATATTCAAGAGCTCAAATCTCAAGGGAGCACAAATATATTACTGTATAAATTAAGTCTTGTTACATGGTGGCTAAAGATAAAGTAAATGATAAAAATAATACTGCTGAAAATCAATTTGATTAACCATGATTGGAGAGATATTTGACACAAATATTTTCCTTATTTCCTCTTAAATGTAACTGCTATATCAACTTTATTGTGAAAGGTACTCGAGTATCATAAAACTACGATCTGCACTATAAACATGTAAAAGTGGTCTCACAAAATATCTCAAAATTACAATATCATCTTGGTTCAAATAGGTGAAATTCTAGGGGTGTCTAAGATAATTGCTGTCTGTAAAAATGTGTAATTTAATATGACTATATTTTGCTGAATATACTCTATATATAATAAATGTATGCACTATAAAATTAGCCTGGCTTAAACATTTTAGAGTTGCAATTGTTAAAATTTATTTTCTAATATTATTGGTGAATTCAGGTTTTTAGTTCCAACATATAATCTTTTGCAAATTATGTCCATTATTTTATACTATTATATGGCAAACCACAAAAGGCATAGTACTAAGAATATATGGAACACAGTAATAAGAGTGAAATGTCTAAAGTGAAAGTAATGAACTCTAAGGAGACTACCTTCTTTGACAGATCTTTGCCTTACTTAATAGATTATTATATTGCTACATAATAAAACATAAAGGTATCAAAATTTTAACAAACTGTCAAGTGCTGGTAATACCACTAGCACAACAAAATCCCATTAGTCATATAGTATATAGAAGTCAAAATCCTGAAACCACTGAGATTTCTCATGTCTAAGCTAATAGTTGTCAAATGGCAACACCTTAGTCTTTACTGGTACTTATTTGTCACTGAGAGCTAGACATATTAAGGAGAAACCTGACACATTCCTTTACTTACTGGTGAGAAAGTGAGATGTTCTACTAAAAATACTCATCAGTTTACAAGATGGTAACAAATTTCAGTCATCTATTTGCTCATTTAATAAATATTAGTTGGATGTCTAATCTGTATAAGAAATATTAAGTTTGTATGGCTTTATTTTGATTTGCTTTTTTCTCTTGGATTACATTCTGACTTAGAAGTTAGAAAATGTATTTCCAACAATGATTAACATGATGGAACTAAGACACAACCTTGGGTTGTCAAACTTCATAGGCCAATTGTTATCATTTTCTGCAACATCTTCTTATAGACATCACAATCAAGACATATTATAATAGAATCAAACATAGCAAATTCAAATCCCTTAAAGAAACAAACATCTATTCTTGTTTAGAAAAATAAAAATGCCTGAGTGTAGTTGAGGAGACATTGAATAACAGATACCTATGCTGATGAGAATAACAGAAACAGATGGCAAATGGCTAATTATAACAGAGTCTGGAGCACAGAAGAGAGAATAGAGAAAATATAGACATTTGGAAGGAGTAGACAGGCAATGGAAGATGCAGGAAAAGCTATATCCTTGTTTGTTTCAACCACAACCCTAATTCTTTTGAATCAGAGGGTCAGCAGTTTCAAACTTTCTGAATTTTCCTTTTCTTATTTACTCGTCACAAAATTCAGGCTATCAATATGAATTCTTGAACTAAGTATTTATAATTTTTTTTCAATTTCTTTCATGTTAACCCTAACATTTCAGTAATACAATGAAAGATGGTAAGTTATTGATTTTCTTTTCACTTCAAATTTTAAAAAGACGCTTCTCCAAAGAGGAAGTTCAAATGGCCATCAGGCACATGGAAAATTGTCCAACATCATTAGCAGTAAGGGAAATGCAAATCAAAACCACAACGAGATACCACCTTACACCAATAATAATGGCACACATCCAAAAAAACAGACAAGTGCTGGCATGGATGTGGAGAGAACGGAACACTTTTACACTGCTGGTGGGAATGTAATCTGCTCCAGTCACTATGGAAAGTTGTGTGGAGGACCCTCAAACTAACAAAAGTGGAACTACAATTTGACCCAGCAATAAATCTTCTGGGAATCTACCCAAAGGAGACCTCAATGTGGGTATAAAAGGACACCTGTGCTCGGATGATTATTGCAGCACTATTTAAAGTTGCAAGGACCTGGAAACAACCTAAATGCCCCAAGGCAGATGACTGAATAAAAAAAGATGTGGTATATATATATATATATATATACACAGTGGAATATTACACATCAATAAAAATTTACAAATTTGATGATTTTTTGATAACATGGATGTACCTATAAGAAATCATATTGGCAGAAACAAGTCAGAAGTAAAAAGAAACCAAATGGTTTCACTAACATATGGACAACCAAATGAAAGTACACAACTGCGGGAGGGGACCAGCTGGAGTGGCCAGGGAGGGGAGGTGGTGGGTGACCCCCAGGGATCACAAAGATGTGAAATATATATATATATATAAATTATTATAAAAAATACAAATTTTATAACCTACATACACTCATTCAGGATTAGAAAAACTTGGTAGGACATTTTTGCATAATTTACAAATTTTAAGAATGTGTTTATTAATGTACTTGATTTCTCTCTCTATATATAGTGTGCATATATATATTTATAGAACAGCAATTTAAAAACAACAACATTATAGAAAACTGTTGAGATTCCTAAACTCACCAAAACTGGATAGATGTATCACCAAAACTGGAATCTACCCAAAGGACACAGAAATACTAATTTGAAAGGAAACTTGCCTTCCTATGTTTCTTACAGCAGTATTTATAATAGTCAAGATTAAGAAAATATATGGAATTCCGTGTGTGCTGGAGAGCATTCTTATCCTATACTTTAGCTTTTACAGTATTGTCATGTTTATACTAAGTCCAGTAAAATTCAACTCCACTGAATTCCCCTAATTAATTTGTAAAAAGAATTACATGGACAATTTTGGTTACAATGCAATGTGTTTACTAAAACCCCATGATCACACAGCATTATCTCAGAGTCTCCCACATCCTGGGAGACACACTGTAAAATTACCAGGATCAAAGTCTTGGTACATTGATTAGGCTGGGATTGTTTCACTAATTGGTCTTTTTCCATACATGACTTAATTTAAATCCCCTAATAAAAATTACCTTTGGCTACTTGGTAAGAGGTAAGATGGTGCTCCAAGTCCTTTTATTCTCAAACCTGAGTTGCTTTGCTCTGTCTGGTTGGTTGCTCTAACTTCAGTTTCTTCCCCAATGATATTTCATTACAATTGACTGCAAACATTTTATTTTTGTAATTATAGTTTGCAACTTG